>JABFPN010000010.1:0-115095 GCA_022817305.1 Leptoteleia sp. ZL-2020 | reverse complement strand
AAAATTAAAATTTATAATAAAATAGTAATGTAATAAATAAAATATATTGTTAAATTTGAATTTACTATACAGAAACAATTTACACGTAATATGTCATATAGCAACCTAGCGGTTGCTGTAACTAGCACGAAGTTTTTTTCCGTGTACTTAAGACAGACATTTTTATCGAAAAACTAACACGTATCTGAAACAAAGTTAAAAAAATTAATATTATCTGTCATATTTTTCCCATATTATTAATAATCTTTCATGAAGATTCTCGAAATATATATGCTTGTGTTTTCATTTTATTTCCTTTTTTATAAATTGACTGTGAGAAACATTAAAAAAATGACAAACCTTATAACGAGAAAAATAGTTTCGTTATTTCGAACAAATCTTGTTAGTTATAACTATAGTTTACATATTAAAATTTACATAAGTGTTACGCTGGGGTAATATTTACATTAGTGTTCTTTTTGTGCAATTTTTTGCAGTAATAAAATAATACAGTGAAATAAGTCTTATTAAATACAAACTTTAATCTTGTATTGATATTAATTGCTTTATTAAATTCAAAATAAACATTCTTTTAGTAATTTAAAAGTTAAATAATGTAATTGTCACATAGACTTTACACAATACCTATTTAAATGCATTCTCAGCTATTCATAATTCATAATAACATTATAGCTTTATAGTTGAGTTATTTTGGTCTCAGTATAAATATATCCTTATTGCCAACTGTTTGTATTATTGTATATATTTTAGAATGCAATTATTGTTAGAATAAGAGATTATTATTAGAATCCAAACATAGTGTAAACAATAATTATGGATGTGTGCATAATTTTTAGTGGCCCTTATTTTACAGTCATATGCAATGCCCTCGGAACTTACTGGACACAGGGTTTCTTTAACTATAGGATTACGACCTGGCTTCTAAGCATATAATAGATCGAGCGGCTTACCTTTAAGATGCTTATAAAACTTGAGCTTTTATCAAACGCGTCCCATAAAAATCTCATATCAAAGCATCAAGTAACGATGAACTATATATAAAAGACATCACGTCGCACGTATGCTGTACGTGTAATCATAAATTGTCATTTGAGCGAATTTAAATTCTAATTTTCTTACATGAATATTCTATCCTCTTTTATATATTTAAGTATTAGATTATCTTTGCATTGCGAAGGCATTTTATTTATAATTATTAGAAACATAAAACATTTTCTTCATAACTTTTTTTGCAAGAATATAGTCATGAAACTAACGAAGAGTGTCATTTATTTTTAATTATCTTTGTTCATATCTTGAATACTTTTTTTTAATATATTGTTATCAGTATATGATCTTGCTTTGTTGGTAAAGTAACGTACAGAATCTGTTTCATTATTCTAATTTTACATGGAGAAAACCAAAACGAATGATACTAGGTATAGCACCATTATAGTGTTTATACTAAAAATAGCAATAGCCATTGAAATGTTCCGCTAAGTAAATATATAAAATGTGTAGTATAACAGTTAATTTTAAAAAGCACGGTATTTTTATTAATTAAAAAATATAAAAATAAAATCTCAGATTGATTTAAATTGTTAATAATAAATAATTTGAGGTTATCTCATAATTAATTTGAATGCTTGCAATTAATTCAAAAATATGTATGATACTTATGCATATGTAATAAATTAAATACATTTATATATTAAAAACATGTTTTGAAAACATCATATTATATAACTAAATATAAATTTTCTCGTCCAAATGTTTAATTATATACGGCAGTTTATAATATTAATTAAAAATTAACGAAACTGTTAATTGGAATGTAAAAAACAAATTAATCAGATAAAAATTCAAATGAGAATTTTAAAGTGAACAAGATATACATCCTTCTATTTCAGTTTCATGATAATTGCAAAATGTCAAATTTGTCTTAATTTATAAAAACTTACTTTTATATAGTTTCACCAAATATAAATTTACCAATTATGTGTTATATTAACTAATTAATACAATTGTCAAACTTATCATTCAAAACTAAAAAAAAATAATGGATGTTTAGTCACAAATACATCAAGTTTCAAATTATATCACCCAAAAACATCAAAGACAAAGAATTATCTTCTTTGATGTTCGTCACATGAGATTTAGATACATTTCACATTCAAAACACGAAAATCAAGTACCAAGTTTGGGGCGCTGTAAAGCAAACATGATTTATTTTAATTTCATGTGCACATATTTCCTGCGGAATCAAAGGAGAGCATTTTACTTGAAAAACTACATGTATACGAGACATTATAATTAACGAGACAAAAATAACTTAATCTAATAACTTAAACAACAATTGAAACGAAAATTCCAACATCAATATGTGCACATAAACCTAAATTATCAATTCGGATTTAAATACGTAAAAGGCTACGGAAATTCTGAAAACATAATAAAAAATTATGTACGTTTAAGGAACACCGGGCTAAAATCAAGCCCAATACCACTTATTAAATGCAATTTTAGGAAACAGGCGATGCAAAGTGAAAAAATAATGGAGGACGATAAAAGTTGGAAAATCGTTAAAAGATGATGTTGTTAATCTATTCAGATATTTTAGAAGATTGAAAACTCACACAGTCTGTCTCCTGGATGACAACAGAAATCTCGTAACTAAATTGAATAATGGCGCTCATTTCGATCACACGACTCACGCGAAGATGTTCCTTCAAGCATTCAATTGACATCACTCGTTAACTCGACAATGATGGGTTATTTGCACTTGCACTTTTCACATGAAAAACATCGCAATTATGCGTAACTACAACTGCAAATCCAGCTCGGAATCCATGACAGATGAGAGGCACGACCGAGCGCGAGCCGAGCCGCATGCGCCCAAGCAGAAGGCACACTGCTGTCCGCGACGGGGAAACTGCGCAGGCACGCAGACGAAAAAAGCCCGCGAATATTAGGAATGGCTACGCTCAACCGAAATTACTTCTCACTGAAACAACTACGAGTTGGAATTTTAACCAATTACGATAGTTTTAAGTCATGTTCCAAAACTGTCTAGCAGTATTGAGCATCTTCTATTGGCTTATTGAAATTTATATGTTCGTCTCACTAACGCAGTACTGTTAATCAATTTTGGAACATGTCCTTACGCTATATCTCCTAGGTTTTTATTATTTTTTTATTATTTTTATTTTTTATTTTACAAACATGACATGCCTGAAGTAAAGTTACCGGTTTATTAAGCCAATCAAATTGTCGAGTTAAAGAGAAAGTGAAAGTCGACTATGTTTTAATTTATTTCTTCTTAGGTCTTAAACAACACCTTAACGCGATGCCGTAAGCGTTAATTACTAGATTAGGACGTTCTTTGTTTTTATTAAAATATATAAGAATTAATTAATATACTTAGTTTTTGCACATTTTCTCAATTTGGGAGATTATTTAACGTTCAAGTAACTGAAAGTTTGTCATCAATTTTAAGCATATTTATAGAACTCGTTTTTCAGGTGGTGAAAAAATGACTGCCTTAAATTCGTTTAAAGCTGATTAAAAAATTCTGGTTTTGTAATTGAATTAAATTTTCCCATGCCCAAAGAGTGTGCTAAAACTTTTGTTAGCATTATGCGAAGTGTAAGTCATGTGAACGTAACATAAGGTACAGTAATGCCACTCCACGGTTTATTATATTTTAGCGACATTTCCAGTTAGCGTCATATTTTTTTCTCTCTATTACTAGAGAGAAGTAATAGGGACATAATTTTTTAGCGCATCATACCATTTATGGAATAATTCATTTATAACATGCTCATTTGTCGGGACTTTTCTGAGTATAGATTTTACATTTTATGTTCAATTCCAGTTATGACATTTTCCAATGAGAGTCAATGTATTTTACTGAATTGAACTGTTATAGACAAACTCGACATAGGGAATAATGGATTAGTGACTTCTTTATTAGTGACATTCAGTGATGTGAGACATTTTGATTTAGTGAATCTAAATACACCCAGTTCGATTGAAAGCTCGCCCCCCAGATCGCTAGTTAAAAAGATTTATGTTGGTATTAATTATACCATGAAATTAAAGTTGGGGGGCGAGCTTTCAATCGAACAGCGTGTACATCCCAAACGATTCTTTTAACACGAGAAAAACTATATCACTATGAAAAAAGCATTTTTATCATGTAAACAGGTCAAATTTTGGAAGTCCTTTTACACGTGGAAAAACTGAGTTAGTGTCTTTTATGATCAAAATTTAATTATTTAATATTTTATGATATATAGACCAGAGTGCCATTTTGTGGACACGGGAGTGTGATTTGGTTCAAAAAAATATATGCACCGATGAATATTCTCAAAGAAAAGAGATTTCTACGATTTTTTGTCGTCTGCTCGAAAAGACCTTAAGATGTTCAAAGTCTGCTATCACGGAGTTAGTGTCTTTTTAAATTAAAATAATAGTAATAATTATTTTGTAAAATAATGAACAGACCGCCATTCTTTAGTACCGAGAGAATATTACTACTTATATAAATATAATTGTTGAAGAAGACTGATGAAAAAACGGTGTAAATTAGAATTTTTTACCGCCATTTTGTATATTTAAAACCAGTTCACACCGTTTTTTGTTGTTTTTCTTCAAAACACATATCATTATAATCTACAATACTCTCCTAACATTGTAGAATAGTGGCCTGGTCATTATATTACAAAATTATTATTCGTTTCATTTTTATAAACAAAAACATCAAAGCGGATACCGCAGGGTGCTACCTATGCTTTGAGCATCACCTTAATAAACATTAGTTTGATGTAAATGTAAACTAATGAAAGACATTCCCCTATTGAAAAAAACGTAATCTATTATGTTATTTATATCATAATTAATTATATAATAAATTAAGTAATATATTATATTGCTACAAAAAAAACTAGTCTCGCTCATCAAGAGAATCTCGGAATCAATCCAAAGTCTTGCAGTTTTAGTATTATCATTAAATTCATATATTTAACATAATACTATATTTAAGTATAATTCAACAATATAAATAATGGATTATTAAGATTCTATATACTATTATTAATAAAAAGTACATAACAATTAATTTTAATGAATTCTAAATATAAATGTTGCATTTTACAGTTTTTCCATATATTTAGAGAATAAAATGACTATAAAGGGTTTCTTTTGTTCCATTTCAAATTAAGTTTACTTTTATATAAACATTTGTATTATCCTTTAACTGATTTTGATTCAGAATATAACTTTTAATAATAATTAAAGCAGGCACCACTGAAAAATTCAATAATGTAATCACATTTACTATAGCCAAAAAAACAACACAATACAGTTGCAACATGATAACTTTTATTTACACATAAATACTAAGTACAAATTTCTCCTATTTTGAAAAAACAATGCTCCAATTAAGTTATTCTGCTTTGTCTGTTTTATTTTCTTCAGTAGATTTTTCAAATAATCCAAGAAGTGTTTCTTGTTTCATGAGAGAATTGAAAGCATTACATGTGTGGCCTGGCAAATTTGCTATAAAATTCATACTTGTCATAACACCTTTATTCCAATTGTATTTCATAAAATAAGATATGTCTGATGTACTAGGTAAATGCGGCACCTAAAAGTTTATTGTAACATGAATAAATCATTACATTTTAATTAATGACGAACAAACTAAAAAATCACTGTTGTATGATTATTTTAAATTACATAAATTGAAATAAAAGTTACCTCATCCATTACTTCCTTTGGTATGCTAGCTTTAACATAAGGTGCTATATTATTATAAATTTTTCCATACAATTTAACACTCTCTTCCGATTTGGACCATAAACCTTCCTGAACTGTATAATAAAAAATTCCTCCGACTACGGAAGTCTTGAGAGCAATACTACAATGAACATAACCATAAAACATGTAAACAATTAAATAAATAATTTATAATTCTTGTAAAACCAATAATAAATCTTCTCAATGTAATTAAAACTATTTACTAACCTCATAAAACCCATCTCAAAACAGTCAAATCTTTAAGAGTATAAATCAATTACAAAAATAACAGGGGCATACAAGACTTGTGGCTATCTTCGTTCTATCGTTTCATCTCTTCGAGATAAATCGATCCAACTAACTCGGATTTTTAAAAGAGTATTTATCGAAATTATTTTTCACCCTTGATTAAGCTTTAAATTTTAAACTTTTACATCTTATAAGCTAATCATTCTTGTTGTTATTACATATTAAAGAATTCGCGCATTGTTTATATCCATGTAGAATAATTAATTAATATTTGGATAATAAGTTGATATGCAATTTACTAAGATGAAAACTGGCCACAGGAGATCATTTGATTCGCGTAGTCACATTGACTCACAGTAAAAATGGTTTCGTTCATGTCGATCGGGCGTAACATGTAGAAAGTGACATTTGTCCGGTTTCTTTCGGTTTACTAGTGCAATAGCGTGGGAAATTGTGCCGAAATCAGCGTCAAAATTGGGAGTAAACAAAAGTAAGAAAATTTGGAATAAGCCACGACTTGAGAATGCTCGAATCTCACACAATTTTCATCTTTTAACACTTTTCGTCCGCTATCGCAAACCGTGCGGTATGAATATTAAGCGAGATTTCCCGTTATTTGCGGAATTTCCATAAATAGTTAATGAGCGCGGCAGGTGTGATTATTAATTGAGGTTAGAAGAGGGAAAAGACGACTGATTCGGTGGGACGTCGTGCGGAGTGACCAAGGGTCGTGAAAAATCAATAGTTGAATTAGCGTGTATGTACGACCACTTGGAAGAATATGCAAAGATTTTTATGTATATTCTTGCATTGCAGGTTACGATGGCAGACAGAAAAATAGAGCTCGAGAGGAAGAAGGCGAAGCTTCAAGCGATTCGCGAAGAAAAGGAGAGACGCAGGCGAGAAAAGGAACAGAAAGATGTGAGTGTCAAGTTCAAGGGATGCGCTTCTTATTTTGCTATTTGCGATCTGCAACCAGGATTATATATTTTCAAGGATCAATGACACTCGTTTATTGCTTTTTCAAAGTTTTCTTCATTTAATTATTATGCTTTCATATTGTATTTGAAGCCTATTTATTTATATTTGAAGTATATATTTGTAATTAATTTGCATAAATATAGATAATATTTATCTTCTACTGGAACAAAAATTTAATAAGTTACTAATGATAACATAATTAAAGTACAATCTCTTTTTACAACTGACAATTAACAAGAAAATTATTAACTGGTCTAAATGTGTAATTTTGTAATATTAATTGTTATTTCTTATAAAAAAAAGGTGGAAAGTGCAGTTGTGCGAGCTGCTGGAACAGACAAGGATCAGCGTAAAGAACTGGATGCCATGCTGTCATCCCTTGGCGTTGCACCAGTTTCAGGTAATTTATGTGCAACATTATATTATTACTATTGTGCATATTTTGTAACATATCTATATCATTATTTAAATCATTAATTTATGAAATAATTCTAACAAAATAAAATTATCTTTTTAGATGTCTTATCTAGTCTTTCCAGTATGAATTCAATAACACCAGAACACAGTACAAATGCAACTCCAGATACTAGTTTGCAACATTCTAGTATAAATTCAGCACAAAGGTATTATTGATAAAAACTTCATTACATTATATAAGTTATTTCTGTGATAAAGATCACTTTGCATTTGATTTTCTAATAAATTAGTATAAATGTATTAAATTTTTATTTATATTTTACTTAAAATTACTAATCTTGCTTAAAAATATGACATCAGGAAAAATAAAAAAGTCAAAAAACTTATAATTTTATTAATTCATATATTATTATATATAATAACTTACTATCATTACAATTTCTAAATTAGCCTGCAACAAAAAAAGAAGAGTCGGAATTTAATAATTAGTTCTGTGGCTCACACAAACATTCCTCCGAAGGAACCAGTGGTCTACAGTAAACAGACGCAAACAGCACAGGTGACACATACATCTCACGACGGTGAGTACTGTCCTTTATTCAATACCAGTTTTTTATCGCATTATTCATTGTCGATGAGAATTTACTTTGACAACTAATAAGAAGTCATCTTTCATGCAAACCATTTTAACTTAATACGACAAAGAATAATGATAAACAAAATAAAATGGTACGAGATATCACGATTAATGGTAACCAAAAAATTAACGGAATGAATTGTGTTTTCACAAGAAACAGTGTGTGATCTGAACGCAAACTGATGAAAATAATTCACTAATACGTAAATGTAGATATGTAAATAATCTGCAATTAAGTATCGCGATGATTATGTCAATTATAATATTTACATTTTAAACATTTGACAAACCTGTCGCTTTTCCGTTTACTGTTCATTACACTGTTCAAATATTCATTAACGTTAATATATTTGATGAACTTGCCGAATATCAACAATTATCAAAGTTGGTTCATTAACATCACATTTAAGTGAGTGTATAGTAAAAGATACAAATAAATATTATTAAATAATTAATATTGATAATGATCATCAAGTATTAATTAAACAATAATAATATTTAATGAATTAACATGAGTGTGTGATTAATTACCTCGCTACTCTTCTTTGGTACACTCTTTTGAGTACATTTATTTCCAAATTAATTTGCGTCATTATCAGTTAATTCTTCTACTTATTTTATTTATTTTCAACAACGAGGAAACTTACATATTCGTTTTCTTTTTAACATTGTTTTCGCTGCTACTACAGATTACACGGAAACACAAAAAAATGAGATACATATTGAATACATTTATTTACAATTAACACGTTTACAATAAACATGATTACATACATAAATCAATCATGCTTTGTACTTTTTTGTACCTTATCATCAGTTTTTGGGTTTCGCTACTTTTCATCATTTCCTTTTCCGTCTTCTCACTTATTTTCATTTTTAACATTTAAGTCTCAAGAGACTAGGACTGGTTTTTACTGCAATCATCGGGATATGACATTCATAAAAGTTGAACCCTTTTTATTCTACTCTCATCAAGTCACTGAAATTCATGTTAAAATTTGCTCTCAGTTTTATTTAATTATTTATCTATCTACCTGCAGAATATAATCAAATCTCCAGTTTTTTATTTCCTAATACATAAATACTTGCTCGCAGAAATTTTCTTTTATGTATACATACATGTATAACTGCACTTAGACCTATTACGTATATAATATAGCAAGATATGAGAAGTTAAATTAAAGAAACCTTTGGAAGAAAGAAAAAACATTTTTTTTGGAGTAATTGCAAATGATACATTGTCAGATCCCAAGACTTGCCTGATCTTTTAAGACTTAAATACATTTCAGTAGCAATGGTAAGAAAATTGTAGTGGTGTGGTCTGGGTGATTGATAGTTGATAACAATTAACAACAATGACTGGTAGTTGGAAATACGGTTGCAAGTAGCGGGAAGGCTAACAATCAATCGAATATCTCGAACTCGAAGGTACCTCGTTCGTACTGGTGCCAATTGTCCATACGTGTATTTGATAATCCAAGTATATTTGGCGCTGGCCACTTCATGTCCATTTTTCTATGATACAACACGAAGAGATACCTTTGCGTTGATTTGACCAAATAAATGGAACTAAAGTGTAAGCAAACCAGGCGACAAGATCATGGTCGTTTGATGAAACAGAGCTACTATAATTGTTGGGTTTACTTTTCAATTCCCCGTCTGTTGCACGGCGATACGTGTTTTAAATTGATATTTTAAGTGTCGTTGAACTCACTTTGCAATATTATTAAATGCACGCGCGATCTCTTGTCCTGCGATGGTCAAATCAACCGGTGCTGGACACAAGGACTGTCCACGTCCTCTTCCGCGTACACAATCTGCTCCTCCTGTTCAACAACAACACCAACTCATTCTTGCTCCGCAGGCTACTTTGAGACTGACTGGTGGCGTCCCAGGAAAGGTGGGTCTGCACTAAACTACCTATGTATGTTTTGTCTACTTTTACATTTCTGGCACAGTGTATTACACAGAGACGTAATGTAGAGGTAGATATCGTGTAACCGGGTGTCAATCTTCGGATGTCATTGGTGCCGAACTTTGCCACCACGACACCATACCTGAAATTATTCGTTCTTAATATATTACGACTATTTCCATTGAAATTCCTGTTACATAAAGAGCATAAATTATTGCCACTGCAAAAGTAGGTTGTTGGAAAAGAAATTTCACGTATGGTACCAGTATTGTGCTTGCTTAAAACGAAGCTTTGAAATATGATAGAGGCATTGATACTAACATTCGTACGAAATTGGCGTAAAGTAGAGATGAAGGTTGTTTTATTGCAAATTGTACATTGGAGTAACTTTGAAAGGGGGGGTGGGGGGTTTGGGCGCAAGTGTGACAAGGCATGTAAGTGAGATGATACGTTCGATTATTGATTGAAAATTCGATATTAATGATTTCGAGACGTTGCTTTATTGAGGTGAATTTCAATTGTTCGAACCATAATTGAATTTAATGAAAAGCTAGTAGGAATTAACTGTCGAACTGAATATGTACGTTTCCTCTGATGCGTTTGTTATTGGTATATGTAAGATGGTGTGACCTAACTACACTCAGCCATCAGGCGGCACCTGAGTGTAGGTAGGTTCCCTTTTTAACTATTTTACTGTTATCAAATTTTTAACCAAGAACTGTTTTCCCTTCCCTTCTCAGCTCATGCGTTCGACTATTACGGTA
Organism: Leptoteleia sp. ZL-2020; assembly: GCA_022817305.1. NCBI lineage: Eukaryota > Metazoa > Arthropoda > Insecta > Hymenoptera > Scelionidae > Leptoteleia > Leptoteleia sp. ZL-2020. Next base: position 104,354 of record JABFPN010000010.1, on the reverse strand, counting down.
AGTTGACATTCATTTTGATTTCCACAAAGACTCGTGGTAGTTACGAACAATTAGTCGATTATTAATCTTTAACGTGCGTTCAAAATCATTTATATATTATTATTATTATAGTTTTATTTTTATTTTTAATTATTTTTCTTTGTATGAGGAATCCTGGATGTAACTCTCCACCCAAATCTAATTATCCCTTTATTTTATTTATAATTTGATTATAATTTATGTTATATTTTAATTTTTCCCTTTTATCAAGTTTACTTTTCCAATTACGTTATGTTTAAATACATGTCTGGCATAAACAACAGTTAATTTGAAATAATAGGAATTGATTTGATATATAAATTTAGTTTTGCCTGGGCCTTCTTGATTTACCTAATGAAATAAAAGTTTATTTCTCTTTTTTAACATAGAATATAAAGTACTGTTAAAGTCTAAAAGGGTTTAAATAATATATAATATATTATAATTGAAGTTATTCAATAAAGTAATGTTTCTTACATACGTAATTGTAATGTTTAAAATATAAAAGAAACAATTTACCATTAATAATATCGTTAATTATGTATATATAATTATAGTAATAAGTATGTCCATTGACAAATCTTGTCACAACTTAACGCACCTTCCAGAGTTCTCAACTTGGTGTCTTTTACTTCGTATCATCTTTATCTTGGACTCTGAGAACTGATGGTACTAATCTTTTTTTCAAAAATGGGGTTACTTGTTATATACTCATGAGAGGTGTTGGACACATTTTGATATAAAGAATACTAGTGTACACATTTGCTATTATGCTGTTTCATTAACACACGTCAGATCAAAATAGCTGCTTCAGATTTTCACTGTACATATTGAAAATGTTTCGACAATTATAAAAGAAGAAAGGTATATTAACATGGTTTTATATTTGTCAAAACATTGTACACATTTACATTTTGAAACAGCAAACAATTTAACACAACTATGTCAGTACATGTAAATAATTTTCAGCATTTCGTTTTATTTTACTGTCCTATTCTTTAACACATTGAATTACATCCTTTATTTTGTTATATAAAATACAGTAATTTTACTTTAACCTATGTTTTATTTTTGGAAAATGTGGTGGCGGTGTCGATAGCAAAATTTTCTTCACTTCTCACGCGATTTTCAATGTAAAGCAACGTTCTTCATATCGCTGATGCTTGATGTTAATAGTACAATTAATCTTTTTTTTCCTGCCAGAGTAGTATTGAAAAAATAATAAAAATAAATTACATAAGCATATAATATACCTCTATATGATTGTTTCGTGTCAATATTTAAATATGTTTCACTAAATATTTAAACATCAGTGAAATGAATAAAACAAACTATATTGAATTGAATATGCATAAAGACTTATGGTAGTTGTGTATATAATTTACGTTTATCTTGTTTTATTTATATATACTTGAAATTATTACCAAGCTAATTAATGTAACTTGATGTGCAATGACGTATTTCTGATGGAGAGTGAGAAAATTGTTGCCATGTAATTGTCGGTGTCGATAAACGTAGAATTTTAATTTGAATACAAGTTTTAACAAGTCCATGCTATAAAACACTTATATTTTGGACGCATTATATTTTATGGGTGCTTCTAATGAAATCTTGCATGCTCTACATCTGTAGATGTAATTTGTCGTTTTTCAATCGTTCCAATCTTTCTGGCACATTATTAATGATCGACCAATAATTACTAATGCATAACGATAAGTCCTTCCTTAAACGGTAGCACATCAACTTTTGCATTAATAATGTCCCACGAGAGTGTCGGAACGAGATTAAATATAATACAAATTGATCAACATTTTCTTTTCCTTGCTTCAAGACGAATACAATCTAAATCCTGGTTTAGAGTGGGAGGACGAGTTTACAGGTAGGTGATCTTATCCACCAAAGTTTATGATAATTTGTTTTGTTTGAAATTCGCATAAATTGATTGAGCTTTCGCCCAAATAACAATTTATTTTTAATTCCTTTTTTGTTATCTTCTGAAGTTGAATTTCAAAGACCTTCAAGAAACAAATTTTTGTCGACAAAATTACGTTGTGATTATGTCCATTGTTTTCCTTTCCTATTTGTGTGCATTAATTACGCATTTGATTTATTTATACGTATATGTCGATGACCCTCGCGAATAAAGTGTTTACTATTTTTGTCGCAACAAAAGGGAATAACAATTTTTGCCGTAACAAAAGGAGATAACTATTATATTATGACAATAACAGTTATTCTCTTGTGTTATGACAAAAATAGTTATCCCTTGATTCGTGAAGGTCATCGATATATATAATATTTTTGTTTGTTTGTGAGCTATCATTTATTCATGTTTGTATTCGTATCTTGATGTTTTGTTTTGCACTAGTAATGCATGAGACTCAGGAAGCTGCGTTAACACGTTTTCATTTTTATTCCGTACTAATGTCTTCATTTACTTCAACCATGATTTATTGATTTTTTGTGTCATCATGCCATGATCGTTGCCATTTGACACATTCACAAATAAGCACCTCACGCGAGATGATCCACACGTTCAAACGGTTCAATATTAACATTGGCCTCGACAATTCATTATCAGTTTCGAAGAGTAAAACGTCCAGATTCATAACTTCTTTTTTTTTATAATTACTTTATATTGACAAAGGGTGGAGAGAATCGAGAAATGGATGTTTGTTTAATTATACATTCACATATATTTTTGTTGATGTTCGATACATTAAAATTTTTTTAATCATTTGATTAGTGAATAGTCGGTAGACATCTGTAGTGCATGAATTAGTCACGTAAAAAGTTCACTTGGGGGTCAGCTTGTAGATTATTATAAACAAATTTATTAAATAAAATTAGGTGTTACTTGTTGCGTTCGTACTTTTTTACTTGAATTAGATGTTTTGTACTTATTTAAGATAAACAAAATTCCTCATAAACGTTTTTATGACTTTTTGAGGTTATTCAAGTTTTATTAACAATAAAGTTTAAGACTTCACAATAATATTTAAAAGATATTATTTCATAATTAATGCATATATCTTATTAATTGAAGTAAAATTTAATTTATAGACAAATGGTGTTTATTTATAGTTGTGATAATAATGCAACAGGTAACATACTGGGGATCCCATTTCTAACCGTACATTAACCATTTAATTGTATAATACATACTCTCAAAGGACTTACACAATAAGAAATAGATATAATATTTTGGATTTCTTTTTCAATGTTTTATCAAAGTTAATATTCACTAGAACTATTAGTATGTCAAATGTTATTAATGAAAAACTGTAAATTTTATATTTTGTCCATTTATCTCGTCAAAAAGGTCTAGTCGTAACGAACCTAGCTTGAATGTGCCAATAAAAATGTTCCCGTCTAACATTAACTTCTTAATAAGTGGTTTACTTTATTTAACTCATCTCATATTTAAAGGTTGATAAAAACTAGTTAAAAAACTGGAGGTTTACGACTAGGCAACAGTCCCACAATCAAGTCAGTGGGACTTGCTTGGCACAATGTATACTACACGGAGAAAAAATATTAAGAAAAATGACTAAGATTGTTAGTAAACTGGGCTTATACTTATACTCACATAAAAATTAACACGAAGGTCGAATGTTTGAAACACGAATAAAAACATAACAAAAATTAATCAAATAAAAGATAAAGAAAATAATTTTTTTGATTCATTTATGGAATATTTGGAAAAAAATTCATCAATAGCATTTATATATATGTTCACAAACAATTTTTAAATATTGTATTTGTTAGTGTTCATAGTTATTAAATTATGTAAAATTTAAAATTGAATTTTTGGGGAATATTATAACAATTTAAGTATATAACCTGTTTACTAATAAAAGCTAGTGATTTGTTTTAACATTTTTGTATTTCTTTCAATTTTTAAGTTACTCCGTGTTGCGTTACATTCCAATGGCTTCATTAATTAACAAAGTTAGAATTCCCATTAACTAAATTAATGTTCATAATACTAGATTTCAAAAAAATAATAAGCTTAGCGTGAGCTAAAATGCACTCTAGAAATGTCCCCGACAGCGCAACTCCTAATTAGATGGTGATCCTTTGATGTTGGAATTTTTTATTTTTTATTTTGTTATAATCTGTAGTAAGAACCGTAAGATTATCGGTTAGCGGTAAACGAGCGGTAATAGTAGTTAGAATCGCGGCAAAGATAGGGTATATTTTGCGGGACCAGCTTATTCACCACAGTTTTAACATATGATGATGGCCAAGCCGAGGATGAAGAAAACAGTCTCCCACACATTGACGGTTTCCAAGGCAAACTGCCACCTGGTATATTACCGCACGGACTGCCCCAAGTGAAGGAAGTTCTACCAGCCATCACCCAGGTTGAGACGGACAAGAAGAAAGAAGCGCCTAAAAAAGAAAGTCAGTAATATAATTTCATATTCCATTGAACTATCTATTCATATTACAATCACTATTTTGGACAAATATACGTCATATAATTGTTTATTATATTTGATAATAGTACGCGAGCTAAGCGAAGAAGAAAAACAGATGATAATATTGTCAGAGGATTTTCAACACTTCTTGGATAGGACCAGTAGAATCATTGAAAGGGCGTTAGGAGAATCGGTGAATATCTGTACAGATTACACAGGAACTATGGATGGAGAAGAGGGCATGTATGTACCAGGAATTTAAATAATATTTATAATAGTTAAAGCGTAATACATTAAAATAATTATACAATTCAGATGGTACCTTCATTTTTTTTTAGAATTGATTATTTTATATGTTATAATATTTATTATTGTATAGTATTTTACCTTGGGGAATTGATTTTTAGGGATGAAAAAGCTCATCATCGTCTATGGTTGAACCGATCTTTCTTCTGCGAACGTTGGTCTCGTAACCGTTGTGTAACGTCTTTGGATTGGTCGCCACAGTTTCCTGAACTTTTAGCAGCCGCGTACAACAACAATGATGATACACCGAATGATCCAGATGGTGTTTGTTTAATTTGGAATACGAAGTACAAAAAGACGACACCAGAGTTTATTTTCCATTGTCAGTCCCCAGTAATGTCCACGACCTTTGCCAGATTTCACCCTAATCTAATATTAGGTGGAACTTATTCTGGTCAAATAGTCCTCTGGGATAATAGATCCCAGAAGAGAACACCGATACAGCGCACCCCATTGTCCGCAACTGCACATACGGTAATTGAAAACTTTCGTTTTACACAATATATATTAGTTTTAAATTAATTTTGAAATATCAAGTTTTAATTGATTTTGATATTAATAATAATTAATTTTTTTCTAGCATCCGGTTTATTGTCTAAGCGTTGTAGGAACTCAAAACGCACACAATATGATAAGCATATCAACAGATGGCAAATTATGCTCATGGAGTTTAGACATGTTATCTCAACCTCAAGAGACGCTAGAGCTTCAAGCCAAACAGTCTAAATCGATTGCTGTAACTTGTCTTGCTTTCCCACATGGAGATGTTAACAATTTTGTTCTTGGAAGTGAAGATGGAATGGTGTACTCAGGTGGGTTCTATGTTTAATATTGAAACGACTTATTATATTTTTGGTATTATATATTCTACATATTTACATCCAGTTGCATTGAAAGCTGGATCACTTACCTGCTTTGTAAGCATGGTGTGCATGTAAAAGAGTGATAAGATACTTTCTTTTATGATTGAAAATATAGAATTTAAAAACAATGTGGTTTGATTATAGTATATAAATAATGGTTACAATTCTTTTATCATAATTATCTGCAATTTCGTCTAAAGAACATTTAAACACGTCATTTCAGCTTGTCGTCATGGAACGAGAGCTGGAGTAATAGAAACGTATGAAGGCCATCAGGGCCCGGTAACGGGTGTCAGTGCTCATGCAGTGCAAGGTGGAATAGACTTCTCTCATTTGTTCCTTACTTCGTCTATAGATTGGACGATTAAGTTATGGAGTTTGAAAGAAAATAAACCATTACAGTCTTTTGAAAATAATGGTGACTATGTGTATGATGTGGCGTGGTCACCAACACATCCTGCATTGTTTGCTGCGGTTGATTTGTCTGGTAGACTTGACCTCTGGAATCTCAATCAAGATACAGAAGTGCCAGCAGCTAGCGTTATTGTTGACGGCGCACCTGCACTTAATAGGGTTTCTTGGTCTCCAAACGGATTAAATGTTACAGTTGGAGATGATACAGGAAGAATTTGGGTTTACGACGTCACGGAGGTATATTTATTTCATTTAAGTTATTTAATTTGTTCAATATTGTTTAATTGCTGTAACATGATAAATATGAATTTTTTAAATATTCAACGTTATTATTCTTTTATTCTAGCATTTGGCTCATCCAAGAATGGATGAATGGAACAAATTCCTATATACACAACAAGACCTCAAAAATAACAAAGCGGATGAGGATTTAGATAAACTGAATCTGAATTCAGGACCATCATCGCTCACTTCTATGTCCTCAATGTCCTCAGTGCCCATTAGATAAATGCAGTAAAATTCTTTAAAATTAATAAAAGCCAATGTTATCATTAGTACTGAGAAATATTTGCTTTGATATACATCAAGTGGCATTTGATAGTAATTAAAATAACATGAAAATAATATAAGAATTAAATAAATAATAATTTGAGAAATTTGCCCTGTATTGAACGTTCAGAATTATATAAAAATGCTTTTCATGATTATTAAAATAACCATTTTTCGGATATTTCATTATTACTTAAAATTATTTTTAATGGCAAATGTTTGACAGTATACATTGTTTAATTTCGAGAAAATATATATGAATATATTTAACAAAAGGAAAGTCAAAGAAATAATTAATTAACATGATTTCCTTTAAAAGTACGAACTGTAAGCTTCGTCTGTAAATAATATAAAATATAACTCTTGATTACTGTAATGTATTGTCAAGTACACTGCGCATGAATATATGGGAAATGTATGTAAATTAATTTGTATATTAACAGAGTCCGATGCATAATTAATGCAGTGATGATTGAAAACATCACGTTTCACTGCAAAATCTTCGGTCTGTGATTACATGTTTCTTTATTTTTCTTTTTTATTTATCCAATGGATAAAATTATTTTATCAAATGGATCTATGAATTTCAATTTTTTTCTATTGTTATTATGTTATGCAGCTATTTAATATGAATGGATTGAAAAGAGTGGGATAAAGATTTATGCTTTGATATGTGTTTTTCTCTTATCCAACCTCTATTATTTTATTTTATACTATATTATGCTAAATTTATGCTTTATAAAATTTTTTGTAATATGATGTTAATAAAATTTCAATCAATTGTGTATATTATATCAATTATCAACTTATTTTTACAAAATCCTTACCCATGCTCTGTCCTACAAGAATTTAAACAGCAAATGTAGTAATTATTGTCATTATTTTAATAGAAAATTGCTCATATCACTTTTTTATAGAATGTATATAATGATATATAATAAATGTACAGTGTCAGTAATTGAGAAAATATTAATTTCTATCTAATTATATAAATCATATATATAACATTTGTCACTTGAATTTAAGCACAACCCATAATATAAAAAATATAACAATTGAAAATAATACAAGATATAATATATAATAGTTATGTCTTCCTTTTGCCATCCGGAGTACTCTGGATACAGATGCAGATAATGATCCACTTGTTCTTTCAAAATCTTCATCCTATGAATATAAAAAAAATTTAATTAAATTAAACGATTAAACTTTTGATTTAATAATGATATTAAATTATTGAAATTATTCATTATTTAATTAAATTTTGTAATAAAAATAAATGAAATTTGATAAATTATAACTAATGATCTTTAATTTTCTAAATATTAGACTTTATTAAGGTAATATTCTACTTCTAAATATTTATTGTAAACTTTAAAGTACACATTCTGTTAAATTTCTTGCAAAAAAATCTTGATTATACTAATATGAAAAATGTAACAATTAAATATAAAAGAAAGTGCAATGTTCTTATTTACCATTGAATTTAACATTTTATCCTGATATTTGATTTCCTGACCAATATCAATGGACAGTGATTTTAAGGCATGAATCTTATCTTTCAATTCATCAGCCATTACATCATTTTCTTCCTCCAAGAAATTCCGGGAGGTACTGGGTAAAGGTTCATAGGCATAACCCCCTGTAGAAAAGAACAGTCAAGCATAAGTTGTCAACTTTAAACATCTACTTTTCAAAAATAAGCTCACCCCGATCACTTGATTGGGATCGTCTCATCCTGACAGCTTTTAAAATATTTATTTTCCTTTAATTGCTAAATCAGACGGCTCATCTATTCCTCCACAGTCGAAAACTGCAACGTATTATACAAAATATATATAAATGCTAAATTCAACACACTCCACAATTTCCACTAAACAATTATTTAATTCAACAATGTAATTAACTAGATTTAATTCTGTTTATTTTCATTCAAATAATGATGGAAATGACGTGTCAATGTTTGGAAGATTACTCAAAGAAACATATTGTTTGTTAATGCTAATGACAATAAAATATTATAGCTTTAATCGACAAAAATCTCTATTCTTTAACAAACACTGTCAAAAAATCTTTAAAAAGTAAATTACAAAATTGATGTTTCTGACATGTTCCAATGATTGCTTCAACTTTGAACACCTTAACGCAGCAAAATTCTAGGTTAACCGTATCTCCCTCACTTGTGTGTGTACTGAACTAAATGCTATATGATCCATGTAAATATGTGTTATTATTTAGCGGGAAACTTGAAGATCCACTGTTTACATTTCAATATAAACATATCAATGAAAAAAATATACATGCCAATTATTATAAGAATAAATTGCTTATTATTTTAATATTTTTCCTTCAAATCTTTATTTACTCTTTATCTATTTTCCTAAAATGTCTAAAAATATTTATAGCGAGGATGGAAATAAGGAATTTCTGGAAATAATATTTTATTCACCCTATTTTTTGTTTAATTTTTGTAACTGAATTCACTCAAACACACTAACACAACAACAAGTAGTCAACATTCCTACAACTTCATTCACATTCACAATATTTACCTGCAACAATAGCCGACCTTCCTATTTCCAGGTTATGTTTTTCATCCGAACAGAATTCCATGAAATAGTCGACCGCAGTGGAAAAGAATTGTGTTTTGGGCCAAAAAATAAAGGTAACCCAGTCATTCTTTGAGCTAACTATAACGATTACAGTTTTTCCTTTAACTTCGTCTAACCTTTAAATTAAATTATCCTTCGTAAGAAAAATTATTTTGAAAAAAATTACTCTAGTATTTCTGAGATTTAATAGAAAAGAAGAAGAAAATACATTGAATTAAATTTAACAAAATTAATAACGTTATTTCACTGTTCTTTTAGTTCACAAGGTTTTCTTTTACTTTTGCAAATAAATATATTAATATAATTTAAACATTTGTCGTATTAATATTTTCTAAACCACAATGTTTTAGAAAATATTAATTCAATATAAAGTAAACGTTGGGGTTGTCACAATTTTTTTCAGAATAATTTTTCTCTAAGCCAACACATTTACTAACAAAAAGAGTTGAAAAAGTAAAGTGCACGAGATGTCGAAAAAAAGAAATGCCGGGGATAACGAAGAAACTGCGGGTGCAAAACGTAGCCGTGTCACCAATATGGATTCCGCAGAACAAATACTGGACCTAGAGAGAAACCTGGGCAAAAAACTCCAGGCAATGACTTTTCCAAAAACCGTGTCATACGTATACAATCCATTAGATTATGCATTTGACATGCACGCCACTTATGTACGCAGCTTTTGCGCGGGTAATCCAAAGAAAAAACTGTTGTTCCTTGGAATGAACCCAGGACCATGGGGTATGTCCCAAACGGGTGTGCCATTTGGTGAAGTTGCAATGGTCAAGGAATGGTTCAAGTTTTCTGGTGAAGTAGGCAAACCAGAAAAGGAACATCCGGATCGTAGAATAGAGGGCCTCGAGTGCAAACGTAGCGAGGTCAGCGGCAAGCGACTCTGGTCCCTCTTCCGAGATCTTTGCGGCGAGCCCCGCAGCTTCTTTCGACATGCTTATGTCCATAATTATTGCCCAATTGCACTCATGAATTCCAAGGGTTGCAATATTACACCTGCTGACATCAAGGCAAATTTTACATTAATTTTTTTATACCTGATTATAATGATTCGCTTTTTATGTTAATGTGGTTAACATTGATTTATAATATTTATTATTTACTATTTTAGAAACTTGATTTGATAGATTTTATTTGCTTTATTAAATTGGAGAAAATAAAGTATATGATGAACATACATATGATACAAATAATAATACAATTAAGCAAAATTAGGTTTTGATTACTTATTTTAATTCTTTATGAAATGTTTTGATATATCAAACTGTGTCAAATTTTTTTATTTATTTACCTTTGAAAGTTAATCAATCAGTTTATAATTTGTTTTTCATTGGTTTTACAGACATCTGAGCGGCATATTTTGCATAAGCTATGCGATGAAGTTTTGGTAGAAATACTGAAGATTTTGGATGTAGAGATAATTGTGGGAATAGGCAAGTTTGCAGAACAAAGAGCAGAAGCAGCAGTGAAGTCTTCCTATCTTAATATTAAGGTAACTTTTCTTTATTTCTATTTATTATTAAGTATTTTTATTTTTATTTATGATGTTAAATAAATAAATTGGTAGAAACAATGTTCATAAATATGAGGTTTTATTATTAAATACAGTTTTATGAAATAAAATATATTATTTTAGGTTCTTGGAATCCCGCATCCAAGTCCTCGGGCATTAAATAATACAAACTGGAACGAAAAAGCAAGGAAGTGTTTGGAGAATCTCAATTTGTTACAGTATTTAACTCAAAGTGATTCAAATAATGAGGAATCCTAAATATTTCCGATAAAACTAATCAAATTAATTAATTAATAAGATTTTATAAATACTCATGTTACTTACATAAAAATCTGTAAAATAATCATATCAAGTCATTCTCATTAACGAACAAAAATTGTTATAAAATAACAATGGAACTGAAGGAGTGGATGGGACTCGCTCTTCAAAAAGCCGAAGAATCCCTCAGAGTAGGTGAGGTTCCTGTAGGTTGCCTATTTATTTATGAAAATGAAGTAATTGCTTCAGGAAATAATACAGTCAATGAAACTCGCAATGCTACACGACATGCCGAAATTAACTGCATTGATAAAGTTCTTCAATTTTGTAAGGAACGTCAGTTGGATTATCACGACGTTTTCAAGAAAATCGACGTTGTAGTAACTGTGGAACCGTGTATTATGTGTGCTGCAGCACTTCATCAGTTGCATATCCGAAGCATTGTGTATGGTTGTCCAAACGATCGGTTTGGCGGCTGCACAAGCGTATTTGCAGTGCCAGAGATTTCAGACGCCATTATTGATATCACAAGTAATGTGCGAGCAGAAGAAGCTATGATTTTATTAAAAAACTTTTACAAAGGAACTAACCCAAATGCTCCGGAATGTAAGGTTAAAAAGAAGAAACGTGATGCAATTACGGCACAAAATGCACAACAGAACTCTGAACAAAATGATGCACAGAGTTCTGATAATAAAAAAAGTAAGATCGATGAGCAAAGCGAAGAAGTCGTAATAAAAAATGAACATAATGCTGAAATAAACAAGAATCAAGAATCACCAGTACAACCTGAAATAAATGCAAAGGAAGATATGAATGATAAGGAACAACCTACAGAAAATGAAATTCATGAACAGGAGACTGAATCCACGAGTTCATTTGCTGTAATGAAAGATTAACTTTTGTAATTTTTGTAAAGTTTATTTTCGAATAAAAGGAATATTCAAACAAATAATATCTAGTCAAATTAAATATTCCATTTGCTTTAATATTTTAGTGTAACTAAACAATTTTAATAAATTCTTATATATAAATTTTAAACATAAGTTATATAAATGATAAACATCGAGTTTAAAATTAATTTTATTTTTAAACTAATCATTTTTACAAAAATGTAAATTTAAATAAATAAAAATTCGTTTTCGCATTCGTGCTCACTGTACAATTATATAAGTAATAAGTATATATATAAACTTTCTGTAATTAATTACTGGCACAGATTCATCAAAAGGAACAAATTGTTACTATCATATACATATATATATATAATGTTTACATAGTATTATGTATAAAAATATTTATATAATTTCTATAGGTATTTTGCAAACATTCGTAATTCTTTACTACATAAATATAATCATCATCATTTAATTCAGTCTAAATTTCATTTTTGAATTCCAGCTTTTCGCTTTAGATGTATGGCAACTCTGCTTATTTCTCCTATGCAGAGAACATAAAAATACATCTTTTGTTTTAATTACACCATGTTTTATCCATTTCGCATTTTCCTTGAAACCACCTGATAAGGAGCTGGTTTTTTAATGTGTAATCCTTTAAAGTCATATTTTGAGACTGAAATCAAATAGCTTTATTTTAAACTGAGTTTTAAAGGTTATATATTATATTAAGTTTTATTTTCCAGTACAATTTACTTACTATAGGAGGAGGAAAGATCCTTAAATAATCCATTTTATTTTGATGTTCTAAATATGTTTGTATTAGCATTTGTTTTATTTCTGAACTAAAACAAGGCTTGCATAATTGGCACTCAACTTTAAAACAATCTTCGCACTCAGAACATAATTCTGGAAGTACTACTAAATTTTTATCTGCGACCTCCATTTCTTCTTCTTCTTTATTTCTGTTAGAAATATATTGCATTATTTTAGCAAACAAAATAAATTGCGAAGAATTAATAAGAAAGTGAATTTTTAATCAAAAAAAGCACAAATAATTATTCATACCTAGGTTTTATAGAGTCTCTTCTGATTCTATGCCCCACTCCGATCAATGCAAATAAATTAAACAGAACTTGTTCGTAGAGTAACTGATTGGGGGGAAAATGTGCGGATGACAAGTTTGGTGACATATTAGCTTCCATCAAATAAACATTTAAATCCTCATCTAAAGTAAAATCAATTCTAACCAACTCAAAAAAGTTTCGTCCATTCGCAAAATTCTTGATGCTTTCTCGAATTTTTTGTTCTTTTAACAATGCGATGTCTTTTATCGCGTCAAAAGTATCTCTCCACATTTTGTACGGATCTTTTCCTTTCGACAGAACATATGCATCGAAAGAATCCTTCATAGAAAATCCAAGCTCCGTGTAATAATATTTCAATGATGGTACTTTCCATATTGGCAAATAGTCATCCCCTACGACATACTTGTCCAAGTTATTTACGTCAAAAGGATAATATTTTTCTGGGCAAAATCGAAATAATACATCAGCTTTGTATACATAAATTCTCAGAGGGTCTATGGAGGTTATTACGGTGTAAATTCCAATGTCAAATTTGTAACCGTCGACTAGGAATGGTTTATCGATGAACTCCTGGACAAATGATTCGTCATTTTTTAAATCCAGTTCGTCGATGTGGAGTACTTGAATACCTCTATGGGCATTGGACTTTTGAACAAATGACTTTTCTGGATTAGCAGTTGCATAATTACTCAGGGAATTTACGTCGTCTGGGATTCTAAATGAACGTGGAATATATTTGCTCTCTGAAGTGGATAAATCTACCTAAACATTTAACATATCACATTACTTTAATGTGAATAATTTACATTTAATTTTATTAAATTTATTTGCAATGCAATTTCACATCATTTTATTATAATTATAAATATTATCTATTATAGATGGTTCACAGCAAAATGACATTAACTCAACATGGGACAAATATGTAAGAACAATATAGTGTATTGCGCAGTGATTCCAAACTTTTGGGGCGATGTCACGTGACATTTTGAGATTAAATGACAGTGGCGTCGCCTGTAACAAAAGTAGAACAACAGCGTATGTCCAATATTGACAAGCAATGTTGTAAACATACATATTTACTTTGTTTTATTAAATATTTTATTATGTAAGTTATTAAATTTTATTGTAATAAAACAAACCATTGCTAAATTAAAAATCAAATAATTAATATACAATGCATTTGAATATACAAATCCAGAGTACAAAATCCATTTTTTTCTAAATATAAATCTAAATATTTTATATTTTTTAGCTATAAATATTATAATTACAAAAATATAATTATCTCAACCAATAAAACGTTACTTAATTGGTCCTAAAATTATTCTATAATAATATTTACTTTGTGTCTTAATAATTATATTCATTTGTATTTTTTTCATTTATTAAAGTGCATTTAGTAATGACCTTATTAGTAATGTATCCACAGCCTGGAAAATGATTGACTTTTTGGTGAGGTTTCAAATTTTTTAAATTTGAATAAAGTGCTCTAAATGGATAATCATGAGCCCAAAGTAAATCCCAGTCTGATTCATTCGTGCCTTGCTGATATCCAAGTCTATCAAGAACTGCAAAAACGTGTTTCAAATAATAAGTATTGGGATTTTTCGTGTATACCCAGTATGTTGGCCTCTTCTCCACTTTGTTAACACTTTTTATTTTAACTTCCACCGGCAAAAATGTTCCATATTCAAGAAACAAATAGTAAAATCCGCATAAAAGCAAAGGTATCAACGTTGAATAGAAGAATATTTTAAAATTTTTTTTCAACTGAGGTTCTATCATTTCATTGCTAATTTTCTTTGTATTCTGGAATAAATAACAATTAATTAATATGATATTTAATGGAAAATAATGCTTCCATACACTGAACTTACTTTTTTCCCCTCCATTTTGCTTAAAACGTCTTTTTGACTTTTTCACTGTTTGATTAAAAAATTCATGGGTAACCGCTGTCAAGTGACAATGTCGTGTGTTTGAATTTTACTGATCTACAAAGTTCAGTTCAAAAGCATGTCTTGTTCATATACCGTTGTATTTAACCTACTACTACAGCGCATATATTCCACGTGTGACTTATACTTTCATTCGCACTGGGGAACCGGTTTCATTTTGCTTGTACTCAGCGTTTCCCATATATTAAAATGAGAATACCGTCACATTCATGCAAAAAAAAAGTCGTCTCATTCCGTACAATTCTTTTAGAAATCAGTTTTACATATGTTTTACTTTATAATAATAAAATGTACTATTTATTTATAATTTTCCCAGTAATACATCTTAATATCTGCGATATTTAAAATAATTCAGAAATATTCTAAATTGTTTAAATATTCTCATATTTTTGTCGGACAATATTAAATATTGTTACTGAAACGTCGTAATTGTCCCGATCTCCAAAATACTAGAGTTTTTCAGTGTTTCAGTTTCGACTTTTTAAAGCCGAAATTCTTTGTTTTGGTACAAATAAAAACACTGCCCTTGTGGAAAAGATTGCTAAAAAACTGGAAAATGCTGATAATTCCAAATTTCAGCAGTTTTTCAGTGTTATTCAGCGTATTTCAACATTTTTCAGCATTCTTTTCCACGAGGGTTTAAAACTCTACTATTTTTTTTTTATTTACAGGGACAATTATGATCCCTGTATCCGAAAAACTGTATGTTCAAACAGATATGAATAATTGTTTCATTACTTTATTATCAATGTTTTTCTTTTGTTTTAACTATTCAAAAGTACTATCGGACTAAAAGCTACGTTCAAATTTGCCGCTACATGAATAGTACACGAGCCCGAATTCAGATAGCGATTAAATCAGCGTAAAAAGTTGACTCATTGAACTTGTGGAAGTTCGTATTACTTTCTTTGGATAGAATATTAGGAAGTTCTGTACAGTAATATTTTGCAGTTAAATTTAATATTATAAAAAAAACAAAATGGTTTTTACAAATATTTGGTATTCTCACCCAAGAAATTATGGCCAAGGATCCAGATCTTGGTAAGATAAATAATATTTAATGTGATTAATATATATGTTTATTACATTAAGGACATGTGCTTGGAGGTTGTTTTCTTTAATTAAATATTTCCGTTTTGAAAAGCAAATATAGTTAAAGTAAAAGTAATATTTTGTCACTTACTTGTTTTATGAAAGAAAAAATCGCAAATACAGTAAAATTACAAAAAAATAAATAGTTTAAACATTGTATAATTAATTTGTAGGTTATGTATCTTTATTATTAGTTATTATTCTATTTACGAAAACCACAACTTTTATATATATATATGTACATAATAATAATAACTGTAAAATGAATAATAAAATTATATTTCCATAGCCGGGCTTGTGCCAATAGACATGGTTTGATTAGGAAATATGGTCTTAATCTGTGCCGTCAATGCTTCAGGGAATATGCTTCAGATATTGGTTTCAAGAAGGTAAAGAATTTTACTAAACTCACGCTTATTTTGTATATTTCATTATTACAAGAAATATTTATCATAAAATAATTTTGTTTACAGCTGGACTAAACAACACACTGCAAAGGGGACTGATTTCTATTGTAAATAGAAGAATATTTTTCTCACCTTTGATATTATGATTATATATATGGATTAAACAGTAATGTTTCACATATATATTAAACAAATTTGTTTATAAATTGTTGTTATTTTTATTTCTGCACATTTTATCCATACTCATAGAATAATACAAAATTATTATTATTATTATTATTATTATACATTAACACATGAATAATGCAATTATTTATCTGAAATTACTTCACTATTTACAGCTATCTTGGGTATTTTCTTGCAAAGTCTACAATAGTTTAATCAACTATACCACTGTACTCATTTTACATATAGAAGTAGTTTAAACTTATTTCAATTGCATGCTAAATGGAGAGTATTATATTTTTAATAATATATTATCTTTATATTTTTTTTTATAGTTTTTGCCTTTCTTGTGACCACTAGTTGGAATTTTTGATACTTCTTTTCTAAATTTTTATTTTCTTCAGTTTCTTCTCAATTGTATTTCAATCCTTATTCCTAACCTTACATTTATTTAAGAGTTGCTTCCTGTTATGCACATGCATGTTTTTAATCTTATGTTATGCTCCATTCTTTTCTCAGCTTCTGTATTAAAATTTACAAAATCAATTTTCATTTATTTTTTTTTAAATTTTACTTCAAATTTGCAATTATACTCAAAGTGCAATTATGCTTAATCAAATAGATATTAGCAATTTCATTTATGAACTGATACATTTTAAAATATATAAAATATATTTCGCAGTTGGTATTATTTTTACTTATTATATTGTTAAAACAAGGGGTAAATGCAGGAATTATTGGATTTTGTACTTTGAAAGTACTATATACATATCCAGAGAATATAAACTTTATTTGACTATTAATTTTTTTTTGCACAAATAATGTGTTATTACATTACACGAAGGTCATTAAACAAAAATAATGACATTTCCTACAATTTCAAATAATATTTTGCAATTTTAGTTGATATACATATGATAGAGTAAACATGATGTTTTTATAACTTAGCTAAATAGATTGATAATATTATCACATCAGTTTTGTTTTACAACTTATAGATGTGTAATTAGTATAAAAAATCTGGTATAAATGTATATACTAAATTTGTTCTTTGAATTTTACACTTAGTCTATATATCACACAAATAAAGTCATTGAGTATTCTATAAAAATTACAATCTCAATCTCATAAAACAAACTTATTTATAAAAATAAATAATAATATCTATTTGCTGTATACAATATCAACACGGGACAGTTATCTGTATATAAATTCTCCGTAATCAGTCATAGCAAAATAGTTTTTCAATTTCAATATGAAAATTGTTTTACCCTTCATAGAACATAACATTAAATTAACTTTATTTCGAAAATAAATCTAATTTCAGCAATTTAAAATACCTATTAATATTGTGAATTTTATTTCACCTATATTGACAATATTTAACTCATTTTATGTTAAATTAATCTTTTATTTATAAAGCTATTTCTTTATAAATAATTGTATTCATAAACTATCATTGTTTCTTGTGAAATTCAAATGAACAATTCAATTTTCATTTGAAAATTTAATTAAAAATCTTAATTGACAATTGTGACCAAAAAAGTCATGCTTTTCATATAAAAATATATATTTGAAGGTTGATAAATTGAGTATAAGTAACAACAAAAATAAAATTTTTTACGGGTTTTAAACAATTTTATGCAATATCAGTGTTGCCAACTTAAATGGATGCATCCACAATATAGGTAAAGATCTGGACTGTAAACCCGAAATATACACCTGAAAGTAATAAATCGTCTCCTCCCTGGATGACAGTTGAATATGGCCTTTTATTTAATTTTAGGTAAGTTCAACTGTCATGAAGGAAGGCAATCAATTCACTGCCTTTGGATGTATAAACACATATGTATTTGTATATTAATTTAACGTTACACAAGAATAGGGACTATTTAGCATTTAACACTTTGCGAAAAAATTATATTTAAAATTGCTATACCTTCTGCTTTTAGAATAATATCATGTATGGTGCTTGCAATATTATCATATCATTGCGATAAAGGTTTTACATATTCTATTATTATAATAATTACCATAATTACAAACAAAAAGTATTAGTATAAAAAATTGTATTATACAACACACAAAAGGTACGTTTCAAAATTGACTGCTGGTACTACGTTAGTGAAATGAACATGACTTAAATGTTATTAGGGACACATTTGATTATATTCTGTGTCAGAAGGTATAGTATTTTTAAAAATATCTAGTCGAGTGCAGACTGATTCAATGAAATTCCATTAAGAAATACTCATCTTCTTTTATAAAATCATAATATTTTGCATTAACTATACTTTGGATTGAAGGCGCATTTTTTGATTCATGATCACCAAATATTCTGAACGTCCATGTAACTACGGCAAATGTAGCTGCATTGGTTGGAAAAGCACGGATAATGGTCGAATTGAGGCCTCTGAATAAAGAAGAATAACCTTCAAGTCGCACCTAAAAATTTAAATATATTATGGATTAAAATTTTGTTCAAATGAGAGTCTTGTGTATATAATTTACTGAAAGAAGCGGTGACAAGGCTTTCAATTCAAATTCCTCCAATTGTTAAATAAACTGGAATTTATCATGGCACTAATGTGTCGCTTCCACGTGGATTTATACAATATATTGTAAATTACTATAAGTATATAATAATATATTACTCAACGAAGAAAAAATTGGTTTTAAGTTGGTAACCCAAGCTAAAGAAGGGTTACTAACTTAATACCAGTTTTGTTCGAGAAATTTTATACACTTTTCAACTCAATATTTGTCACCTTATTGCTTAATAATTTTGCTTACTGTTTTACGAAAACAATCCAAAGCTCCAGAGTATTCTTTGTTGCTGGAAGCTTGGAGCCTTGATTTGATTACATCCACGGGATAAGAAACTATCCAAGAGGCTGTACCAGCCAATCCTCCTGCCATCAACATATGTGCAGTTGATATCAGTTCACTGTTAACTGATCTCGTTAAAGCTTCATAAGTAAAAAAATATATTCCATAACTAGGAGCTTCACGTAGAAAAGTAATTCCAAGACCTTTGAAAACACCTCGTACACCTTCCTGTCTGTATATTGCTTTTAAACACTGTAGAGGACTAGAATATCGTAACTGGTTGGACTTTTGAAGTTGCAACCGCGTTTTGGCCAATTCAATAGGACTGCAAACCGGCGTTTGAGCCAATCCTGCTGACGCACCCGCCAAGAAATGTGATCCCAAATGATCGTCGGTGAAAGATTTTGTATTTCCATAGACACCGAATACAATTGCGTTAACGACTGCTATTCCAGCCATCGGAGATGACATACCCCGGTAAAGACCGAATATCTGTAAAGTTTTGCATCAAATATTAATTTTAGAAAATTTTATAAATATTGGACTACACAACTAAGTTAAATGGCGTATTCGAGATTGAACAATTTCTTAAATTAAAAAAGGACGCACTTATACGAACACAATTGTCCGTCCTTTATTAATTTAAGAAATTGTCCAATCTCGAATACGCCAAAAGATTAGCTACAGGTTTTACGTGAAGTTAGTTTCGTTTAACAATAGAATGTCGACTTTAAATTTTATTTAGTAATTTAAAAGCAATAATATCGATGATGATATGTATTGAGATACATCTTAATATAATAATGTTAAATGAATATTTACAGATTCTTTCCCCACAAGTGTGCGAAAACAATGCCATGTTCCTTTGTATATTGGATTTCGGTGATCTTGCGTTTGTATATGAACTTTAATTGTATCGAGAGGATAACCAACTATAATACCCGCGCAACCTGTGAACATATGAAAAAAAGTTGACATTATCTTACAACTATAAATTGCTTAAATGTTAGTATCAAATCCGATTAAATTTGCAACAATATTAATCTTACAGATTGTGGAATAATATAGCAAGATAATAGGCTAAAGTATCAGAACGTTGTCTTTGATCTATTCCTAATTTTCCATTAATAAGTCTTTATCGTAATTATGTGACAATAACAAAACAACGAATGCAAATCTGAATATATCGTAATAACGTTATCATAAATTAAAAAAATAACTTATAATTTATATTACTTTTCAAGATATCATTTTTTTAAAGAATTTTAATTTAAAGAATGAAATTGTAGGAATACTTGTAGAAATAATATCAAACTTCAAAAGTAAGGAAATAATCATGATAATGTTTGTTTAAAAACAGTCAATCCATATAATTAAATACAACATCTTGGCAAAAAACAAATATATAATAACCATGATAACGTGGTTATTATGGTTATGGTATATTTACCTCCTAGAAATCCAGCAAAAAAGTCCAATGCCATGTTGGTTATTATAAATCCAACGTAAAATATAAAAAGACAAATGATGAAATTTAAATGTGACTTTTATTTATTTCGTAAAATTTTACTTCTTGGATGACGATCACAGTATCGAAATTTGTGCAGAAATATTAAATGTCTCTTTGAAGTTTTAAGCATAGTGCCGAAAGAAGAAACCACACTCACCTGTTATAAATAAAATTTTAATTTATATTTATTTATGTATATAACGCAAAATATTTAAAATTATTGACAATAAAAAATGCTAAATATAACATTAAATTGTAACCATCAGGTTTTAATGAAAACTTAATTATCAAAGTGGCTAAAAATATGACATTTCACTCTATCAGTATAATGACATCTGAAAACCATTATTTTTCCATGCAGATTATTGTCAAACTTCAATTGTATTATTATTTACGTATTTGATAATATCAACCATCGTGTCAGATTACAATTTCACGGCGGCCAGATAATGGCACAAAAAATATAACGTAAATAACGTTATGATTTGTTCCTTATTACCTATCTTTGTAACGATATATAAAAGATTTCATACTAATATCATGTACGGAAATCCTACTTGAAATAATCCTACCTCAATTAATTGGTAAAGTTGAACATCAAAAATATTTATATATTAAACGTTACATAACCTAAGCTTATTATAAGCATATAAATGTATTTTACTGACGATTGAACTTACTCAGTTAATATCTTATCAAAACAAAACAATGAACTCGATAAATTGAATTGCACAACTGAATATATTAATATTATTCTATAAGATTTTGTATTGATGAAATCTAGCTAATGTAATAATTTGCACAATTTAATTTTTTTTCCTATTTCTCCTATAAAAAACAGTTTGATTTAACGAATATTATGATTATTTGATCATTAAAAATGAGTTTTATTTTCGAAAATAAAATCTAACTTTACAAATCACTTTCAAAACATGTTTATTATATTTTTATATGATGAATGTTTAATCCTCTGTGGATATTTAATAAACTAATTATTTCCTCATAAATATTTATTATGCGACAGGGAATAATCTATAGATTTTTTTGCAAATACACATGTATAATGGTGAGTAATCATATATTATCGTACAGAGATTGCGTAGATATAATCAATAGGTACAAATAATTTAAAGCATTTTTATCATTGAACACGTGTTATTGTGTCGAGCAAAACAGCCAACACGTGAGATTACTATATTTCATTAATAAAAGAAATTTATTTATTCACTTATTGTTATCTTTAATAAGGTTTAAAAGTTTGATAGTTACCTAAATGGAACACGAAGTATATTTTGTAAACTGGATCAGTTTTTTCATTTTTCGAATTATAATTGATGTTCCATTCAGAAAACTTTCAAGCCTTTACATGAGGAAAAAAATGCTGTATGGTTTACAGCGAAATGGCATTGACCTGTACAACATAGGACAAATATGTAATATCAACATGGGGTGCTTCCGGAATGTCTCTTGCCGTGCAGATTCTGTACTACAATAGAGTTTTTATAGTAATATTTTAGTTACCAACAGTAATCAATAGTAACATATGGTGTGTTTTCACTATTAATTACTATTGATAACTAAAATATTCATATAAAAACTCTATTGTATTGCAGAATTTGCACTGCAAGAGACATTCCGGAAGCACCCATGGTGTATCGAGTTGGCGTAACAGCGCACCTTCTTTTGTTTTACCGACAGAGTATTGTTTACAGTATTCATGGCATAATTCTTATTAATAGTTCACCATGTAGAATCAAGAACAACAATGTAGGATAAACAGCGTATGTTGATTGTATTCCATTATTTTTTTCCCGTATAAGGTGAGCATGTTATTAAAAAGAGTTAAATTGAAATATTAAATACACAGACTCAATCGGTAAGTAGAGGTAAAATATATTTAATTGTAGGCACAGAATTATCCTACATGCAATCTATCGTTGCATACATATGTGCAGTATTCTCTTTGTCATATATAATTTTTCACATCCCTTGTATCAAAGTAATGTTTTTTAATAAAAGAAAAAAATATTTTTTAAAAATATTCTCATGTCCAACCTTAGAAATGTCGATAGTATATTTGTGGGATATTAAACATATAATCTTTATGAATATACTAAGAACATTTCTAGAGTCGGACATGCGAGTACTTTGGTATATTTAAAATGATTTTATAACCAAGAAATGTTTGTTTTTAGGGATGATGTAATAAGCTATAATTAGCATCAAATCTCTTCAAAGTTATTGGGAAACTTATCATTTTTAATGTGCCTGAACGATATAAAATAACAATTATGATATTCAGCAAACATTCATTGAACTGTTTGTAATCAATTGCAGCAAGCACGCAAAGTTTATTTATATTTTGGATGATATACATAATCATTTGTAATGAACTCAAGTCCACGTTTGACTTTGTAAAGTATGTAATGAGGTAATTCATTTTTAATATCAATATTAACATTTATAAGTTTTATTTTTTAGTTTCATTATTTATTTATATTATTTAATATTAATATTTACATTTATAAGTTTTATTATTATTTGGTTATATTATTGAATATTAATATTTACATTTATAATTTTTGCAAATAATTTAATAATATCGAGATGATTTTCGGTGTACTTAAAACAATGCATTTTTCTTTAACCAAATTTGAATTAATAATATGAATTAATTAATGTACGAACTAATTAATACTAATGTACGAACCTAAAGTCATCTTGCCAGATTTGCCTTCGAACTTTTCAGAGTGATGATCGTGGGATTAATGTCCCGTGATAATGTCTCTTTTGACAAAAAGAAAAAAAGATTTTTTTGTGGCGGGAGGCGCTTATCAATTATTTGAGTAGATAAATTTGGAGGGGATCGTTATCCCGCAAGTATATTCAACTATTACTGAAACTAAATAAACTCTAGTAGTGAAGTAGATATTATTACTACTCTTCTTCTTCATCATAAGTGTGTCTCGTTTCGCGAGGTTTTCGATTTCACTCGCCTAACATATCCTAAATTTGGTATCAAAATAGTAAATGATGACATTGCTTCTCACTTAATGTATAGTAATTAGAGTATAAATAAAACATAAAAAATAAAATACAAACAGCTATTTAATTAATCTGTTAATTTTAGATTATAAAAAGGAATGTCATTAATTGCAATTTCTTTTTATTAAGACATTTTCTTATAAAGCCAATTAAGCAAGAGAGAAGAATCTATTAAAAACACATTAAAATCAATTTGCAAACACTTTTTATCATTGCGAATTTATTTTTATCTTTGCATACTGGTGTAATTAATTACCTTTCCTGTGATTCCTTAACTAACTGCCTTTCTATATACGTTGCAAATGAATAAGAAAATACAAAAAACTAATATTAACAACAAAAATACTATAAAGAATGTTAAAAGTCATTTATCTTCTCCTAACTATTCCATTATAGAACAGATTACCATAAACAATCGGCTAAGTCTCGAGCAATGCAAAGAATTGGAAATTCTTGAAAACTCAATTACCGAGGTTTAATCATCGCGGCGAATTTCTGTCATTCCGACACGAATCTCCGGACTTCTTATGGCATGATAATATCAAACTAATTATTCACAATGTAAAAATGTGTCTCACCTTTTAATCAGACACGGAAGCAACATTCCAAGCCATTAGTCGAAGGTGTTCGCCGTGCGAAAATTGAATGCAAGAACTTTTGATAAAAAAGGAGGAAAAAAGAAAAACAAACCGACGCACAGAGTTCCCTTAGTGAAAGTTGCACTCTTACTGACCTGGAGTGCTTTCCAACTTCCCTTGTTAGTGGTGAAAAAGATCACGTTATCTCTGCGTGAATAACGTAAAATAATGTATAACTCGCACGCGACTTTGTTGTTTCGAGAGTGGGTATATCGGCAGGGAATTGCAAAAAAGGATGGGTGAAACGTAGGTCAGCTTTACGGCGACGATAGCGCGAGATCATCTGAGTAATCGGCTATGATTTATTGATTCTCGTATTTTCAAACGCCATGTAAATATTTTTACCGCGTCGCTTTGATTTGATTTCGCGCATTTTTACCGCGAGGTAACCGCGGAGTCGGATCATTGGCGGATCCGCACGAGCCGCCTGCACAAAGGCCCGGAGGGTAATACTCCTCGGGTCAAATGTTCCCCGATAACGACAATCATCCCGGCGAAAATGTTCACTCCGCCAACAAACGGCTAAGCGTCTTCGCGTGGAACGAGTGGTGACATTCGCATTGTTATGTTTTAGGGATTATTTAATGGTTTAATTGGCGGCTTTGATAATGACTGTTTATAGTCACTGGGAGAAAGAATTAGAGTAAATTTAGCTATAAGTGTAGCATTCTTCAGATATATTTACTGGGGTATAAATATAATGAAGGAAATAAATATAACAAGTAAATTTTGCGTTGGAAACTTTTCCCAGATTAATATTATCTGGGAGAAGACAGTGATATAAGTTTTGTTATCTAATACATTTTTCTGCTGCTGTGACGTCTACAATTTCTCGTTGGAAATCACAACTTTCCACCTGTTTATTTTCTATCGAAATTGTCTTTACCAGATCTTTTCGCGATCTGTCACAAATGCGAGTGTCACAAAGAGTGTTCCGCCAGTTTGAGGCAATTTTTTCTATTAAAACGTTTGCCTTTATGTTACGTTTCCAGAGATTTTTTTGTTGTTGTTCACTTTGTCCGTGGGTTCGGGCAATTTGTTGCTTGATTTATTGCAATTAATTAAACTATAATGAAGAAAAATTGTTAACGCATTTGGCAAGCTGATTAAATAAAGACTAATCTCAAATGATTGTTTTAATTTTCTGTTATATGTAATCCGTCATAATCATGGAAAGCTTCAAGTATTCAATTTGCTCGAATTTTCCGTATCGTGTACGAAGATTTGGACGTGATCAAATCTTATCTATCAATGAGCAATTCGTATATTTACAGCTGATTTTATGTTATTGATCATTTAATCGGGACATGGAATTTTAGCGAAAAGTACAGATTGGCTATTTTACCGAATAAATAATTAAGCGACCATACAAAATTTTAACGATTTTTTTTCAACAAGATATATTTTTTATTACTTGCAAATATATATTTCATTAATTTTGCTTTCTATTGTTGGCAAAAACAGCATTTTTTTCTAGAGAAAATTTTGATTTGATCTGGATAGGAATTTTTTTAAAACTAGCAAAGCCTTTCTGAATCTATCTAAACAACTATCTTAAACGTAACTTGGAATATACTCTTATGTTAAATGTTTAATTCAATTAAAAATCAATATTATTGTAATAATTATTAAATTGTAAGTTAGACAATAGTTTGTCAACAGACTGGAATGAAGATATAATTTTATTTGTCACGATTATATCACTTGGAGTATGAGAATTTGTTAAAAAAGTTTTTTTCCAATGATAAATCAAATGAACTATCAAGCTTGATAATTAGCTTAATTAAAAGATAACGTGTCAATTTATTTTTTATTATTCCATTGTTATGCTATTTATTAGACACAATCTGCTTTAAGAATCATGATTACGTTAATCAGTTTCAAAATTTCAGTCATATAAATAGTATACCTTAGATATTTGAATACGAGTATGAACGAGTCTGAATGAGATTCCAAATGTCACTATTATTTAAAGAAAGCAGATTATTTTACCATTATCTCTGGTTATTAATATATTATTTGTATTAATTTTAACATTTAAATCGAATTAAATATGACCGAAGAAAGGCATATTGTTATGTTTACAGCAAAAATATTTACTTTTTCTATGTCCTTAAATCTATATAAAAGTAATAATAATTAATGGTATCTTTTTCCTGACTGCAGTTGTAAACCCAATAACAACTTTTAAAATGAAATACTAGATATTTAAATGGAACTACTGATAATATTTAAATAATACGTCGATAAACGAGTACTCTTCAATTTAAGTTACCGACTCTAATTTCCACAATCACTGTGACTTCCCAGCTGAAACTCTCTTGTATTGATTTTTCAGATAAACATATGTATGTCACATTTCAGATTATTCAGTGATGCCACTAAAGAAGGAAGTACTACATGCAATTAAAATTGAAGTGCATCGTTAACGAATGTTAAGTTCCTTTAATACTTTTGGAGGATTTAACGCTTCGAAGAATTTGCGGAATTATTGATATAAATAGTATGGATAAAGGTTAGCGAGAAACACCCGGAATTCTTGCTATCCGTCCCTGAAGATGTCACGATGATTTCTGCGGTGCAAGCGCAGAACGTCGAAGGCGCGAACGCTGACTTCGCAATGCGCGCTACTAAATATATACCACGAAGCACGCGGTTTAGTGTAACCGCTCGTCAGTGTCAACTCCCGAAACCATCTTAGACGACAGTCAAACGGACGGACTCGCCAATGTAACAAACGAAGTGTTGTTATTTTCCGACATACACGCCCAGTTTTAGAAACTGAAAACCCCCAAGTAAGGTAAGGCTTCGTAAAAAGAAGAAAACGAAGAAACATTGTGCGTGTCTTACCTATTTATAATTCGACCTGTCTATATTGTTAAAAAAAGATTTTGTTTGGTATGAAAATAGAAGATGAAATGTGGCTGATATTTGAATCGCATTCACTTAGTTTCTGATTTAAAGAATAAAATTTATCACATGTTCAATGTTTAATGTTTATTTAATATGTCGAATTTAGAATATTGAAAAAAGAATTTAAAAATTATGAAATTAATTGTGACTAATTAGAATTTTTTTTATAGTAAAAATAAATAAGTGGTAAAGGTTGTATATCGATGTTTTATATTCAACTTTTTGCAAAAATAATGCCAGAAACATAAAAGAAATTACAATTGTCTATTGATTTCAGTAAAAATAATATTAATTAGATTGTATTCTTCCTGAGTTCTTTGATGTGTAAATGTGTATATATATGTCTATTATATAAAATTTATTCAGTTCTATTTTTATACGAATTTGAAGTAAATAAGTATTAGGGTTATTAATAGGATATAATTAATATTTGTAATAATTAACCTCCAAAAAATGATTGAATTTATAATCTTTATTAACAATAAAACTAAAGTTAAAAGCAGAATAAAGATTATAGATATGTTAAATTGTTATTTAATATTTACAAATTATTGATTAAATAACAAACAAGAATTTTTATTAATTACAAAGATTTTTATCTCAAAGTAAATGGTGTTGTTAATTGAAATCTTCTTGCAATAAACACAGAGTATAAGGTATTGGTTATACAGATGAGTTTAAGTGTAACCAAGAAACGAAATTTTATCAAACATCTTATATACGTTATTATTATTATTGTTAATAAATATTATTCTGCAATCCATTATAATTGCGAATACACAGCTCTCCATCTGCTGTTCTTTGACGCTTGACAAAAAAATATCAGACATAGGGAAATTGTAAATAGATATAATTAAGTGTCATTAATTATACAATACGTTAAAGATTTATTATCCAATTAATTATAGTAATAATCTTTAAATTCTTTTTGCTATTTATAAAAATGATTCTTGTGCATTGAATGTTATTAAATATTCACATTATTTTGTATTTTACATATAATATTTGTTATTTACTAATTTAACTAGATCTATTTATTACGACAAAAAACTAAATAAATTACATTTCATTTCTCTATAGATAAGTTAAAACTTAATATATTTATTTCGCTAAAAAATAATTGATTATGTTTAAGAAAGAAAAAAAAATAAATAGAAAATATTTATTATGATATATATTGACAATTGTTGGAAATAATAGAAGTCTTTTGACTATGAACGTAATAATGTCTAAGCAATCAATAGCACTTAACAGTCCTTTAGGCAAAGTGATGAACAAATCTATTTTTAACGTATAGTGAATTACTGTACGAAA
The DNA here is from genome assembly GCA_022817305.1 of Leptoteleia sp. ZL-2020. Taxonomy (NCBI): domain Eukaryota; kingdom Metazoa; phylum Arthropoda; class Insecta; order Hymenoptera; family Scelionidae; genus Leptoteleia; species Leptoteleia sp. ZL-2020. Next base: position 75,533 of record JABFPN010000010.1, on the reverse strand, counting down.
TATCAATATTTCAATGAAAAGCGGTTCGATACAAGTGTTTTTAGTTAAGGTTCTTCGGCACCACTTTTGGCATGCACTTTTATGCACTAAAAGGAAATGAGTATTCAACCTGAGGTCTTATTATCAGCAGTGATATCTAGTGAGCTTCCTAGCTCTAAAAGTTCTGAGCCACTTTTAGCTGCTCGAGATCAACAGGTATTTACATAATTAATCTTACTGAGTTGTTACTGAATGTAATTTGTTTTGAGAAAACTTGGCGATACTACCATTTATGCTGACGTTAACATTAACCGGAATCATTGCTAAAAACAAAAGCTTAAGCGCAGCATACGAATTCATTTCAATTTTTGAACAACTTCAAGTTTTACATTCAACAGATGTCCATTTTTATAAACGTACAATTGAATTTACTTAAGTAAAAATAATTATTAAATCATTTAATCAACTGCGTAAAATAAATTTGAAAGTACTTTGTGTAATTGCACTAACAACTTTTATGCTGTTAAAAATACTAAAATATAGTTTTTATTGATTTAAATCGAGGTCTAGTAACCTTGACCATAAAATTGTAATTTCCAATAACTCCACAATTATAATAATTGGAAATTCAAGCTCAACTTTATGATTAACAATAATACAATTAACCTGAGCGATGCTCTAATAATAATGTAACTGATAAATTATTAGCTTAGATGTTATCATGTAAAATGATAAATTTCCAATTTTTCTAAGCAAATATTTATCGAAGTACAAGAATATAATAGTGCATAATTTAATGACACAAATGGTAATAAATTTTATCTCGTAATCAGACATATAAATTTATTTACACCACATTTTTTTTGTAACTTGAAGGTTATATTTATATCAGAAACCTACTTTTAATAGTATTTATCATTTACTTTAAATTGTGTTTAGAATGAAGCATCAAATGATCCACTTCTAACTCTTAACTCGTCATTGGGTCAAATGTGTGATCCTGCAGAAAAATTACAAATGTTCAACCCGTTAGAAAATCATTCCTCGGAAATGCCACCATCACCAGATTTAAACACCATTAACTCCGAAGACTGTCTAGACGCATATATCAATATTGTTAATAGTTCCAGTAAACCCATTCACGACGGTATGTGGTTAATTCTTAATAATGATTAATTTAATTCATAGTATTTTATATTTATGTTATCATATATTGGACAAAAAAAATTACAAATCAAAACTTTCTAAATATATACACAATATATAATATGATTATTTCTTATTATTTTTATAATCATTATATTCACGCTCTTTTCAATAAGTGATGAATGCGTCACGTTATTTAACTGAAGTATCATATGTCAAAAGTATAATGGAAGAGTGTTAGAGCTAAATGTATAAACGTAGATGTATAAGTACACTTTATTTCATGGTCGAATTTCATTTAGTTTAAAAATGTGTCATGCAACAGATTTGTCTTTTGTTAGACGCGTTTTATTGCATGCATAGCCTTATATTCATTTAAGAGAAGTTAAAAGCTACAGTTTAAATACTGAGAAGAAGATATAAGATATTTTAACGAACTGTTTGTTATATGATTGATATTAAGCCAATTGATATTGCTCTGAGAAAAAAGTAGTATTAAAATTTGACATGATTTGGGTCAACTAAACTGTATGATTATAAAATGAAAAGTTTTAACATGTATTGTGTTAAAAATTGGCACAAGAATAATATTTGTTACTTTTGTTATAAATATTATATTTAATAATAAATAAATGTCAACATTTTTTATTTTACAATCGTACAAATTGCAATCGTCTAGTTAACATGAAACGCGTTAAGTTGTGCTAAGCAGTGACACAGTGATGGACTGGATGTGTGTCACTGCTTCACTGCTTAACTATGGCACTTCACATTATGTTACAACGGCACTACTTTACGTCACTAAGCAACACGTGTTTACAAATACTTTAATGTGTTTTACCATGATTTTTACCGTGCTAGCACTTTTCCTAATAACAACTGCAACTTCACGTTGAGCTTTGCTTTTTAGGAATGGAAGGAAATTATTTCTACTGCTGTGATTATTTTAATCACTTCTCAGTTACTGACCGTCTATTTCAGTAATAAAAGTTCAAATTTTGTAATGGATAAATTATTATAATAATAATTAAGAATAAATAATTAAGTTTTACGCATATTTTACTTGTTTAAGTTTAAATATAATTTATACCTTTCGTGGAGAACGAGTTAAATAAACGGGTTTAGCTTAAACGGATTATAAATATCATGACATTTTATTGATTTTTGTAACACCATATACATTTCATGTAACTTAATACAAATGATAAATCATAAAATATTATTTTGTGATTTTAAAAAACACACAGATTATAAATATTTTTAATGGATATTATAAATAAATAAAATCAAGTAAGATGTTTTACGAGAAATTAATGGTATTAATTTAGTGAATGATGCACCACGATAATAATTGAATAATGATTTAATAGATCAAAGTTCTTGTTCGACAGTTATTAAAATGTATGTTAATTTTTAATTAAAAAAGAACAATCGAAATGTTCCGAATATTGAAAGAAAATGTAAAATTATTTAATATTTTTTAAACATCTAAAAAAAAGTACATAAATGCTTTAGTTAATTTTAAAGTAAAAGCCAATTTAAATTTATTATTATTAAAGAAATTTTATTATGCCGTCAGCTATAAATTATTCATACATCGGAGTTAGATTACAATAGTCATGTTAATTAGATTTCTTTGTTATTGGTTATATTGTCAAAATTTATTTTTTAAAAAGTAAAAAATAAAATGTTTAGGATTGCAAATGTATGTGCTTATACTTGACAATTTTGTATTTATCGAATTATAAATTAAATTATTATAAATAAATTTACCTATCACTCCAATATTGTTTTCAGATAACGAAGTAATATAATAAGAAATTAGCTGTTCAGTAGGTATTGATAGGAAATAACAGTTTCCATACTTCTCAAGAATTGCATTAATATAAATGAATTTAAACAATTCTTTATTTTTCTTATTAGTAAAAAGTCAATTGCATTATTCATTTTTTGACAAAGTTGATTGCATTATTCTTTCAAAGACATTTATAATTTATGTGGGACATTTTTAATACTATGCTTAATATTCAAGATACTTTAATTTGTCAAATTAAAATTTTTACCTCGTACAGGTAGTTCTGTTAATGTTACAGGTTGCTGTATCTTGTTATGATGTATTAACTATCTTGTAGTATCGCCAAGTCCAGAATATTTTTTACAAGAATTTGAAAATATCAAGCACATCTTTTATCGAACTGATATACATTGTAAGCACATCTATTTTCAAGTCATTTAGACTAGTTTGATGGTACAATAAATAGATGTCTACTTGCTTTTAAATATATAGTTGTCATGCTTTGATTTCCACTCTTTTTCTAGATATATGAAAGAATATTTAAAATCATTATTGACTGGACAGCAAAAGTGTTCCCTTTTTGAGAATGAAATGTATTTTTATTTCGTCAGTTAAATAGTTTCATGATGCAGGTCATCAAAATGGAAAAGATTACGAAGTTATTAATTATATATAATTCCAAAAATATATGGTATAGGAGATTGTTGAAAAGTGCACAAAAGATATCCGAAATTTATAAAGATATTTATGTCTTTTAATAGATTTATCTCCAATATACAATTAATAAACATTTTTAATTATTTAACACGATCAAAAACTGCATTTGAATATTGCAGAACCAACCTCGCGAGATCCAATGGTTGAAACTAGCAGTAGCAGTGGTAGCGACACAAATGAACCAGTTTGTGCTCAGCTATTTAACCAGTTAAATGAAGCTTATCAGCATCTTGCTCCAGATGCTCAAGCATTGGTGAGTTTTTTTCAAATTTAAAAGTTCAATAGCCGATAAGATAATGTGTAATCATTGTATACGTAGGAAAATAAACATTTCGCCAGGAAAATAACCTCATATATATGTACCCAGACAACCACGCACCTCGTGGCAGTATCGCAACCGTTTCGCAATTTTGAAGCAAATATTGCGCAAGCATGAAACTTAAGTTTCCCTTGTGATCGACAATTTCCGTGACATGTTCATATCAGTAATAATTGCGATGTGTTACCATCGTTAGCGAGGAATTATTGCGAAATGATTACAGTGATCATATGAAACATTGTAATGTCATTGCGAAATAATTAATTTGGGATTTCCTATAGGAAAATGTTCCGATTTTCTTTTCGGAATCTTAATTATATTTATGTGTCACAGATTCAAATTCGAAACGATTGAAAAAAAAACTGATAAGTAACGAAATTGTTAAAAAAAATTGGCATAAAGTTTATATTACACATTATTGATATTATTTAAAAATTTAGCTTAAAAGTCTGGTTATATTTTTTGTTATAGAATTTGCGTAAAATATACATAACAGTTATATTGAAGTAATTATTTACATTTTTAAGTTATTTTTGTGTCAATTAACGTAGTTGCGATATTGTAGTTTTCTCCGTTTATAAATAAACATGAGATTTTTTTATCGAACTGATTATTTTGCTCCAATTCAGAAAATTATTACTAATTACTGATATTAGAATTATACGAAGATCATTCATACTAAGGAAGCAATTTATCCACTGGTTATGACTGATCGTCAACCATCCATCGCGACCCTGTCATTGTCCTAACATTAGCTTTAATTGTTTAGTTTTATAATCAGGAAAATGGTGGGATAGCACCCTTGGTTGGTATACAACTAGTGGTACCAAAACCACCCAAGGATTATTTTTTTATGAAATGGAATTGGCCGCTCATACGACGGACATGCTTCTGGTCATTAACGTCAATACTTGCGGGATGTACCGCGTTAGTCATTGGTTTGATTGCTACTATGCCACGTAGGTAAGTGATCAGTATCATTTTAAAATTCTTCGGATAAGATTAAATTTAAACAGCTGATTTAAGGACCAGTTAAAAGTTGTACGGTATTAAAAATTGTTATTTTACATTTATTTGATTAAATTTGATATTCGATAAAATAAGATTCTTTTTTTAGGTGTGATCCATCGGTTGAATGGTGGCAAGGTAGCCTGTTTTATGAAATTTTTCCAGCCTCATTTCAGGATTCATCCAAAGGTGGTGATGGAATAGGAGATTTGAGGGGCGTGACTATGCGACTGGATTACGTTAAAAATTTAGGAGTTAAGGGTATTCGTCTAAATTCTATTTTTCCCGCGCCAAATTACCCAGAACATTATTTTAATATCACGAGTTTAACCGCAATCGACCCGAACCTTGGAACAATGGATGATTTTGATAATTTGGTCAGAGAGACGCATAGCAGGAATATGACTCTAATGCTGGATTTGCCTTTGTATCCATTTATCAAGAATTTAGATGACGCATTTAGTCCGGTCGTGGACAATAATGCGGTTAGAGTGAGAAAAAGCGAAGAATCTGCAGATACATTACTGGAAATTCTATCATCGCCAGCACCTTCGTATCAGGCCATTAGAGAAGCTTTGTTATCGATTCGTCCGATTGACGAATCCGGTGCGACGTCAAACAATGTCCCGACTGATAGGAAGCACGTAGTTACTGAAAGTATTAAGTTTTGGGTAGATAAAGGTATCGATGGGTTTTATCTGAAAGGGCTTGAACACTTTGTTCACGACGCAAATTTTCGTGAATTGATCAGGTAAAGTATTAATGAGCGGATTAAACAACTATACAAGTAAAGTATAACAATAATACACTGCAAGAAAAAGAAGTCTGAAATTGATATTACATTGAGTCTGAACGTCAGACGTAATATTCAAAAAGTCGAAAGTTAGATTATGTTGAAAAAACGTTTTCATTCTTCGGTTGCATCTTTGTAAGGCAGCCTTTTTTTGCAGCGTAGTAGTAAAATATACTGTTTGAAGATACTTGATTGAAGGGAATTTTTGAAAATTTCGAACTATTCTTTCAGTACCTTTTCTAGACATTTTTAGCGACTTTTTAAATTGTGGATATTAAAATAATGTATATTATGTTTTTATAAAGGGATTGGAGAGATGCTGCAGGACCTAACAGAGTTTTAATCTGTAATATACAAGCAATTAACGAAGCACCGATGGGGGAGAGAAAGAATATTCTTTTAAACAAAATGGATCTTGTTGATGTGGTTTTACGAGTTGTTAATGGAACTGACGATTTAAAATCTCAAATTGAAAATGTTACGAAAGGTATATTATTTGAAAAGACTAATTATCCGTGGGTTCATTGGTCGACCGGAAGTATAGACACAAAACGAGTAGCTTCTACATTGTCTGTGAGCAATTCTAGCGTTGCTGTTGTTTTGTTGGGTATGATGTTACCAGGAACTCCTAGTATCTTTTACGGAGATGAGGTTATTATTTTAATTATTTTACCAACATGTTTGATTACAAATAATAATAATTATATATTTAACGTTTACAGATAGGGATGTTGGATTGTGACTGCGAAGATCATCAGGATCTCGATCATCTGCATAATCTAGCTCCTATGTTTTGGGATGACAAAGATGGCAGTGGTGACAAATTTTCCTCTGATGGTGTTATACCCTGGTTGCCAAACACTTTTCAACCTTCGGAAACGAGTTTAATTGGAACTATTGCTAAAATGGCAAAATTACGATCAGAAACTACTCCAATTTATGTAAAATCTCTAATGAAAGACGGAGTTTCTGTTGCGAATTGTGAAATTAGGTAATTTTTCATTTTACTTGTATTCTCAAATTTTTTCTGTAATATTTTCTATTTCTTGATTACTTTATGACTTGCTATTATGCCCATAAGAATGAATTTCTTTTATTATGGAAAATATTTTAGCAATTGATACTGATTTATATGAATGATTTTAGGTACAACAAAGATGAATTGATCATCATCGAACGGGGGTATCCACGAAGAAACACTTACGTACTAGTTGCAAACTTAGGTTCGCGCATGCAAATCAAAGATATGTCTTTTCTTTACTACGGTGGTCACGTCGTTGTCGGACCGAAACAAAAAATGTATCAGAATTTGTACTTCAAAGAACTTGCAATCCCACCTGGCGAAGTCTTCATAATCAAGATGGATAAGTGAAGTCATCTCAGGATTAAGTTATTACTGAACAAACAGTTAATGAATTTTCTCTGAAAATTTAAATGAGAAACGAAATAACTTTTGGCATTTATTACTTATATGCACAAGATCAATTTAATGAAAGTATTTTTTAACACTTATTAGTTTTTAATTTGACGTCGCGAAATAATGGTCTTTTTTTACTTAACTGGGATAAAGTTTTGTGAGGGAAAAATTGTTTCAGAATTCTAATTTAAAGCCATTGATAATGAATCGAATCTAACATATGGTCTAAAAATGATACAATTATACCGCTAGCAATAATTTTTTGTCGAAAAATAACGTTTCTTATCATAAACGAAAAGTGGCTTGTATTGTTGTACAATTCTTGCAAATTTAATCCTTTTATTTTACTATTGTACTTTTAAGATTGTCCATTTACGCGAAGCGCACAGTGATAGTCAAATTTTTATAGTTGACTTATAAATCAAAGGAATTAATCGACATGTTTGACTGTGTGAAATATATATCTCTAATGTACGAACATTAGGTTTCATTTAGAGTATAAAGTAAATGATAGATTTTTCCATCTTTTTATAAGTAAAACGATTATTTTATCTGTTCTCAACAAATGATACAGATAGTTGAAAATCAACGAAGGAATTGTTGCTATTTTTTAATAACCCATCGTTGGTATTGCTCGCGGTTTTGACTCGCTTGTTATATTATACCCCGAGGGACCATCTTCGCCTGTTTTAACATTGAAAGAAAAACTATTGTTACGAGGTTGGTATACAGTGAGAAAAAATTAGTATTAAAATGTGACATAATATGTCAACTGAACTGCACGATTATAAAATGAAAAGTTTTATTATGTATTGTGTTAAAATTTGATACAAAAATGTTACAAATATTATATTCAGGTCAAATTTTAATACACATACATGTCACAATTTTTTACTTTATAATTGTATAGTTCAGTTAACATGAAACATGTTAGTTTATGGCTATTATTTTTTTCTTAGTGTAGTAGCGAGGACGATCCCACAATTTCAATGCAACGAACATTATTTATTATATTAACAACTCAAGACTTGATTTTTTTACAACGTGAAGATGTTCAAAATAATATTAAAGCCATATAGAGTAAATACTCTAAGTTTAAAACTGATATTTATTAACTTAGACAATGAAAACTAAATTAAAAAAAAATATATAAGGATCTGAGGAAAAAACCTCGTAGGAATATCAACGAAGGGTTAACACATATGTACATATACAGACTCATGTTACTTAATCTTGCAACGAAAATCTAGTGAAAATTATTTTTATTACATGAATGTATAATATAGTGAAAACACTGACAACATCATGATATATCTAAACGAATAGATTGAAAGACATTAATTCAGATTAATAACATATTTCATGTAATTTCTATAAAATAGAACAATTTGGACTATTTTTGTTATTTCCGTATTATTGATTATACTATTGTGAAATTGTAGGCAAAGGCGACTAATGCATTTAACATTATATACTTAAAGTGAATTTAATAATTTGTACGTTATTTATTATCTTTAGCAGACGAATCAAATCAAACATTATGATACCAGCCAATATTAAAACATATTAATCACAAATTAACTTAAACTAGAAAGATCACAAAATTGTGATACTTGCGTTCGATACTTAATTTGAATGATAACATAAACGAAGCTACTCAAAGAATTTATCAAACATATTTATTTTTATACTTGAATGTTTATACACCTAGGCAGCTTATATTTACAGAAAATTTCTTTCAATTGAAAATAATCATAGGAAGCGGAAATGCAGCCATTACCATTATTGTGTCACGTACAAAAAGTTTTAATAAAATATACTACAAGTTTCTTAATTATAAACGTCAATATAACATACTGCAGGCGACGCGGTAAAATTCTTTATATTTCCGTTTTCTATGGTTAAATGGACTGCAAATTCTTTTCAATGCGATCGTTAAAAAGTAATTTATTTTAAAAAGAAAATAAACTTGGAGACTGAAGGCTACGACAACTGTACTCTTGTAAATTTTTATAAATTCGTTTTATTTAAAACTTGTGTTGAAACAACTAAATCTGCATTCAAAAGTACTATGTATCATTTCAACATTTTTGTAATAAAAGCAGCGTTTTACAAGGGTATGCGAGTGGATTTGAAAATTTACTAAAACGTTGTGAATTAAACTATTACACATTTGTTCTCGATAATCTTTTTGTGATTTGTACCGACAGGTGTATTATTAATGTACAAATTAAAGATTTTAAAAATGTGATTGGGTGATTTTTTATTGCTTAATATTTCTCTATCCATAAGTTTAGTCTTTAATTGATAACAGCTTATCTGTGTTTATGGAAATTTTATATAGTTGCATTTACGTAATAAACATTGCAATCAATCGTTATCGCACGTAATAATTTCTTTGCGTTATTAAAAGCTCGCGATGGACATAAAAGAAACAAATTGTTAAATAATAATGGAATTCTTCCATTGAGTATTTTAGTTATCTTTTTTCCTTCTCTTCATATCTTTTTTTTTCATTGTAGATAATCACCGTTGTATATTCTTGACCTTCTGCGTGATGAATGGAAATTCATTGTTAGTAATTTTACTACTAATTTCTCGATATAAAGAACATTTTTTAGTTGCATGTATTTTATTCGTTTATATTTGTGTTTCTATTTTAAAAATTAAGACGAATTTTGTTTTCTTAGGAGTATTTATTTGATATTATAATTACCCTTGTGGAAAAGAATGCTGAAAAATGTTAAAAATCGCATAAAAGCAGTAAAAAGCTGCTAATATTGGGAATTTTCAGCACTTTTCAGCATTCTTTTCTACAAGGGTAATGAATATAAAATATACTAGTTTTAATTAATAAAGAAATGCTTTTGCAACTAATAGAATTGCTTTAGTAGTTTCAAGTGGTTTTCTTTTTAGAAATGGTAATATAATAATTCTCAGAAATATTTCAGTTACCTTTAATAAAATATTTCGTAAAACATGAAATAACATTCGATATAATTAACAAATAATAAATATTGAAAAGAAAATGTACAATTTTGTATTAAAATATTTGAAGTAAGGTTATTTTCTTAAAAACTTTCTTTGCGCAGAATAGATAAGGCATTTCTGCATTATCGAGGAACAGTAAATGCATACAGAATACTCTTTTACCAACAGCAAAAATATTCTATAACATTACATTTTTACACTTGTGGTTTCAGAAAACTTTAACTGATTTCTAACAATGTTAGAGACTTAGTATTCTAATTGAACTATATCATTTTAAAAGGTCGACTTGTTATTTATTCTGCCCTCTAATTACTGGCGCCGATAAAAACAAAACACTGTATCCGTGGATACCAAAACAATTGATATTTTTGTTTTGATTTCTTCTATTAGGTTAGTAACGGTAATAAATTTATTTGTCATAAATTTAAGTTCCCTGAAAAGTACATTTTTACGATATATAATTGAAACCTTCAATTTATACAGCAAATTAAAATACTAAAAGCTTAATTTTCAGGCACTGGATACATTTTTTTTTTAATTTTGTTTCTTTTTATTATTCTGGTTATTTTTATTTTAATATTTATAATAAATTCTTTTGTATGATGTAGTTTTTCCCGTTTGAAAATTGTTTTCTCTATAATCAAATAAATAATGCATTTTTATACTTGTTTGTATTTTTTCTAACAACATTTCTAACAATAACTACAATTTCACTTTGCTTTTTAAAAAGGGATAAGCAAATTAAAAGTGAAGTAAATAAAAAGAAGGTGGAAATTTCATATTCATTTATTTAAAACACTCTGTAGAGTACACAAACTAATCTAGAAAAGCATTAAGGTATAAAAAAGAACAACTGCTTATATATATGTGAAAATCACAAAAAGTGGACACTGCTTCCATCGTAATCGTTACGCATATTAACGAGGAGTCGAAGGCACAGCGATCCTCGACCCTTACGTTTTGAGAAAGCAATTCGCCACGAAAACGTTGACTTTGTCAAACTCGTATAATAAAGGCTATATCACAAAAAACAAAAGATCGAGCCAATTTACATTCTCAACATACGCTATCTATTCATCATGATTCTAAAGAAATGAAAATAATGACTGACTAAAAAAAATTAAGCAAAAATTATATATAAAACAAAGTAGTCAAAAAATTAAAACTTAAATTCATTCCAAGAAAATTATGCAAGAATTATTTTACTTCGCTTAACATTTACGAATTATAATTATATAATAAAACAAGATGGTTATACAAAAATGTTCGCAATAAATTTGTTTGACAGCTTAAAAAGAATTTTGATCAAAAAAATTACTTTACACGTTAATAACAATAGCTTGATCGTAAATTAACAGTTCATTCACATCAAAATAAATTAATATAAATAACGCATGAAAGTTTATATTTAAATCAATTTGTTTTTAACGTTAAGACCACTTTAAAATGAATTTCCCAATCAAGGATAAAACAAAAAGGGCATTGAAAGACTCGGGGTACAATTAAAACGAGAAAAATGATGTAACGAAATGTAATGGCTCGCGCGTTGAAGCTCTCAGCCCTTGTGGGTATCATCAGTTTTCGCGGACGCGACAAGTCGTGCCATTATTGATTCGTCACGTGCAATCAAAGGACAAAAAGATATTTGTTATTGTCTAACTGAAAAGCGTGAAAACGCGTGGAATATCATTAACCATTGAAATATAGTCGCGATGAATAGTCATCGTGGCAAAAAATGCTCGTTAAGAACATCAACGTGCGGAATAACGATTCTCTTGAAATCGCTATAACGTACAGAGTTCAGTCGTAAAGGGGACCGAGTGCCTTCCGCCATATTTCATTCATTCATGCACGGTGTGTAATAATATACTCTATACTCCTGGACATAAAAGTAGAACTTATAATACAAGTACATAGTCGCTAATTCTTTGTAATTTATCGTAGCCTATTCCGAGCGTAAACGTGACGTGGTGCGCCGGCAAAGTCGCCTTCGCCGACAAGTTTTATTGAGCCAATGTGCGCGCGCCGCGACAAACTCGTCGCGCCGGTCAAATTCGAATTTCGTCCCGACTAAATTCCTTTTGGGGTCAAGCTCGAAGTCGCACTTAAATTAATTAATTTGATTGTTTAACACGCCGGGAAGGAGGCGCCCCGTGGGAATCCGCCGCGGCGGCTCGCCTTTGAGTTGCTCCCAATCACTTTTCGACGTCGGACGTTCTGAATTAAACTGGCCTCCGATTTCCGTCGGAAACCGTCCGCGCGATTCCCCGCCGGCGCCTCTTCCGCGAGATATCCCTTAAGGTCACTTGAAAGTCGCTGAGATTGGAGTTAAGGTTACTTTCACTTCTGCTCATCAAGTGTTCTCGGTTAACTAACAATTATGAAATGACAGTGTCATCGTTACTAACAGTTGGCCGTGCCGTCTAACTTAGTTTCACAATCAAATGCGTCGTCGCGCAATTGGAAAGAGCCTAGTTTACCCTAAAATTATGCTTAAACTGTGTCTATGTAATAATCACAAAAATTGAGACCAAGACCCAAAAAGCAACATGGATCGCCGACCGAACCTTCAACTCGAATTGAAAAAGTCTCAGCTTCCCATGGAAGATAATGAGGAATTGCGCACGCAGACAATTTATTTTACAGACATTAAGAACTATTGGATCAATATTACTTTTGTTGTAATACTAGTATATAAATAGGAATTAATGACTTTCCTCGTTAAACGACCAATAATTTATAGTAATTCTTTGCAATGTTGATTAAGTAATTAAAAATTGAGTAATTCTTCGTAATGTTGACCCAACTAAAGTTTTAATACAAAAGTTCCAATCTATGAAAAACGTTAAAAAAGTTCTAAGCGATATTTTTCTACTCGAGAGAAGGCGCGCGCGGTCCCGATCTCGAATACGGGCCTCTGTCAAAATACTTTATAAAAGTACCGTAGAGTGGAAAATTATCCAAAGCTATACGAATCCTTCGTGGAAACATGCAATAATTCGTTGGCGAATTTTTTGGAATGCAATGATTATGCCTTAAAATTGTAGGTGTATCAAAAGGGCAAAAGTGTCAAACAATTTCTTTTTTTCTTTTTTTTTGCAATCCGATGCTTCTTCCAATGGTTTCGCATGCAAATTGAAGGTGTATTTTTGTAAAACTGGATGGAATGTGTACCTGTGTGTAGAGAGTTAATATTTTTTCATAGTAGGATTATGTGAATTACTTTATAAATGAGTCCGATAATGAAACCGTACAGTTATTCTATTCGTACGCTTAAAATTCTAAAACTAAAATATTAAGTATGACTTAAGTACAACCACAAAACTTGGTCATTTATTATGGCATTCGTCGTATCGTTACTTCCTCGCTTGTTCGGCCCAGGTGGCTCGCAACTTTTAATTTTAGGTTCGTTGTTCGATTCGCTTCGCAATTTCGCTTTCAATTTTGTTCCATTTCACTCGAATGACTGTTTTCGGGTTCGAAAAATTGTTAAAACGCACGCGCGCACCCATGCGCGCAGTCTTGATGATGCTTTAGGTAAATTCCATCTCGCCACCGTTTCCTTCCTGCTGGTATTTTTGCTCTCAACCCACGAATTTTGATTTGTCAAAAATGGGAGATCCACTGTTGATCCTGCCTGGACAGCTCATCACACTTAAACGCTCAGCATTTTCCATGTCTGAAAGTCAACCAATTTCTCATTAGTCAACATCAAAATTTTACTTATAATTAACGCACAATAAACAATATATTATAAAAGCAAGAAAAAGTGAATCAATCAACTGAAAAACAAACATAAAATACTGTACAAATAATGAAACAATGGTCCATATATTTTTTAACAATTCCATGTAGGAAAATAAAAAATTGAAATTAATTATTACCATACACGAATCATATATGTTCACATATTAATTATTTTCTTATATGAAATTGATAAAACTTATATGGACCATACACGTTTCATTTCTACTAGAGTATACTTTATATATAATATACCCATATAAAAGTAACTATACAACGCACATATGATTTGGACCACATAATGCTCCATTTATGTGGTTTATATGTCCCTATATATATCTCACATTTAGAGCTATAATTATCTAATAATTTGCTCTCATAAAATTCTTTTATAATTAATCACACGAGCATGATTTGTGTATTAAAGAAAAAAATATTTATATCAGACAAATAAGCTTTCGAGCACGCCTGTAATAGTATAATTATTTTAAAGTACAATATAACGTCCAATAATAACATTATAATAATTCAAAAATACCACGGCATTAAAACGGAACACACAAAGACACAAAGCCCGAGCGAGTCCCACTCGAGTAATACAGCAATCGTCGTAACATAATTTTTACCCGCGACTATCCTTCGTACCCGCACCAAAGTGACACCTTGGCCAAGAAATGTCTCATTATAAGGCTCCTCTTTCATCACGCAGACGCGTCGGGTGAGATTTTTTGCGCCTTCTCAATAACCTAATCGCGTTGACTGCAACATCAGGAGAAACGAACGTCGACTGAAATCGCGCATTCGTCGGTCGGGCGCTTCGCTCGCTCGGTCAATAATTTGATGTAATTTAATAAACGCGACTCTGCGTGTACAGGGAGCTTTAAACCGCGCGGCTGTTATTACGGATAGTTCGATCGTATCGCGGCCTCGGAGTGTATAATGACGATAGTCACTGTTCTCGACAGATTACGATCGATATAAATGGCACCGAGCTCCCATTGAAACCAAACCCGTCCTTCCCTCCGACTTTGAATATCAAACGGAGCAGCGCCGGAGCCTCCACTCCGACATTATTCCTGCCCTTCGCGGGGCACAATCAAAATGCCCGCCAACTTCCAATTCAGAAGTTGCGCGCGCGCGCGCCCTCAGAATAAAATTTACCCATTTCCTCCGCAATAAATATCAAATTATACGGCACTATTTATTACCGTCCGATAGCCATCGTCCGAGTTCGCATCTGATAAGATAAGATCGGCCTTTTACGACCTGATGGACGTTTCATAAAATATCATCAAATATCGGGACGAGGCTAATTAAATGATAAACTTATTAAGATGCGATATCGTCGGGCAAAAAAAAACTGGGCAAAAATGCCGGATCGCTTCTCGCGCGGCGTAATAACACCAACGCCACGGACGTCCCTTTTCATTCCATTTTTTCCCCCCCTTGTTTTTTTGCTTATTTTTTGCCCTCGCGCGATCGCCAGAACCTTCCGGGATCGCCTTTTTCCGCTATGCTGTTGTAAGAGGCGCCGATCCTAGGAAAGTGTCGAGAAAATGGATTTTCAATCCAGCGAGACGAGGAGGAGGCGACGATCTCGCGCTCGGGAACGGCCTTTTTGCCGTTCGGCGCGATAAATTAACATCGCGTCATTATATTCAGATTAGGAAAAACGCGCGTCCGCGGCGTTCGACCGATTGCATTATTATGTAATTGCGTCACGCTGCTATGAGGATGTGTGGCTGAATTAAATTAATGATTCGTCTATGCTGGGAAATAAGAAGTAGTAAAATTTGCGACTTTTTGTATTGAGTGCGGGACATTTGCAAAAATATGAAAATTGGTAAAAGGTGTAAATATGGTGGGATCATGAAAGCAATTTTTCGTACTTTTAAATTAGGAGCACCTTACGTAATTTTTAAATTTTGCTATTGCACTGAGAAAAATGTGACAGAAAATATTACAAGTCTTACTTTGTTTCAGATACATGTCTTTCTATAAAAATGTTTTTTAGAAGGAAATATTTCTGCTTTAAGTATAAATATGACGTTTAAGACTGATGTTTTTTCTTTTCAAAACAATAACATTTACACAGAAGCTGACATATATCTAAAACAAAGATAAATCAGTAATATATATTGTCATTTTTTCTCAGTATATTTATAGCAAAATATTTACTTTTCTAATATATCCTTAAATTAGCATAAAGAATTATCTAACAGAAGAATTCAACAAATAATTCAATAGAAATGTTAAACTCTGAACAATTGAAAGTTGAAATTTTGTATGAGAAGAATACAAATAAATTTTTTACTAATAATATTTTTATTATACACTTTCAATTTTTACTTTACATATATGATAATACAATGTGCAAACGATCAATTCATTATTATAAACGTAACAATTAATTTATACAGACGTAAGTTTTAAATTGTATCAATTTGTGTTTCTCATAAAACGCAATTTCGATTCGCGTTGTAGGTTTGACGCGCCTGACAGCATAACTATCTAGTATGGAGGAGGACTTTTGTGTTTTTCAAGGTAACACCTATATAACTGAATTATACAAGTGATTTCCGGAAAAATATAAACCGAACGGCCGTCGTGTGTGACGGCCGCATGCACTTAAAGTTGCGATAAACAGACGTGCCCTAAATTATCACTTTTTCTCATGAAACTTTATCAATAATGCTATCATTCGTACACTGCTCTAAACTTGCAACATAAACAATCATATTTTTATTACAGCCTCAATCTTTGTTTTACATATTCTTCACGATTATTTAAAGTATATTTTGCATCGATTGTAATATTAACAGAACGATTAATTTAAAAATGTCAATAAAATTAATAACGAAACATAAAGAAAATTAGCAAGATTGGATAAAAGTTCACTTTCAAATTGCACAACGCATTTATAACGTGATCGACGAAATTTTATCCGTCGACCGAAAGTGCGTTGACAGTGAGGGAGAGGTAGGCTGGAACGAAACCGAAACCTTCCTCGAGAATGGCCTGTTTTCTGAGTTAATGGCCTGGACAAATTCATGCCCGGATAGCTGGCAGGTATTAGATGCGAATATGACGCGCTACGCTAACCGAGGCAAATGCTTAGCTTTCGCGTTAGTAAACTGACCTAGTGATGCACACAGTACCTCAAGATAGTTCCATTTAAGGAGATCTCGGATAATGATTAACCTTTTCAGAACAACGTTACATCACTTTATATATTTAATTAAAATGTTTTAGTTATAATTATAATCGATATAATTATACAAATCAAAAGGATTCATATTCTTGTAAGGAATTTATATTTGTGCGAATTATAAGCAAATTAAATTAATATATAAGCAATATTAATAAAATTTGTTCAGCATTCTTAAACAACAACTTTCGGTTCTTTTCTCTAATACCAATATATTTAACAATATATTATAAGTGGAATTATTATTCTATTATTTTATTATTTTGAAAGCGAAAATTTTATGGACATGATATATGTTACAATAGAAAAGTAAATTCTTATATTTTAATATAATAAAAGTAAAATTATTTTAAGTTTACCAAAATGTAATTGTTCGTACGAGCGTAAATAATGTTTCGAAATTACATTGTTCGTGACAAAAAAGCACAGCGAAGCATTTTGGGCGGCTTGAGAAAAAAAGAAAAAAAGAAGAGTCGAAATTTCGGCACGTCAAAAACGACACACGTGAGAATTCGCGGAAGAGGGATCATCTACGTGGTACATGCGTTGGTGCATAAAAGTAAAATACGTTTTATGGTCTTGACGGTGGCTTTGCGCGCGGGGGATACTCGACTCATGTGTGCCGCGCGGTTTAAAGAGGTAGACGCGAGTCATTGACCCCGAGTCCGCAGGGACCAATCCTATACTTCTCATCGGTTCGAAGTATTTTGGCGACTTTGGTCCGCTCGTTTCAAACTTTTTGAATCGAATGTTTCGAATTGTTCATCTAATTACTCCAGTATGCAGAATTTTTTTATTTTTAAGTAGCAACTATTTTTTTTAGTTTTCTTTAACTAATACTATGTAGTTTAAAACAATTAAAATTGAAATATAATTATTTATAATTATTAATAAATATAAGTGAAATGAGTTTCTGGTAATGCTTTTTATGAATTCAAATTTATATTTATTATAGATAAAATAAATTTATATTTATTAGTACATTTAAGTTGTAACATTCTTTTCCATTGTGCTTTTATTTTATACGTTTCGAGTAAAGACATTTAATAACTTTTTATTTTTATGCAAAATATGTAATTTATTATAAGTGTTATTAAAAAATGTGTAATTAATATTTTTAATTGACTCTTTATTAATACATTGCAGTTGTATTTTACTATAAAACATTACATATATCATTTTTTCCTCGGGACAGAGAATTTCTCATTTTCCTGATGTTCGTATGTAAAAAAGTTTCTGTGATACAAAGGAGCATCCTCAAAATCGTCAATAAATCATTAACGACGGACAAAAAAGCAACAGTTAATTATAATCCCCTCGTTCGATGTTCAAAAAATGCTCGCCCGAAATGACAATCATTTCCGGTGTCTCTGCGTGTGTTTGTACACGTGTGTTCATCTATTGTGTTGGTTCACCGATGCTCTTATACACATATGGATATGAATATGATGGTACTCGCAGCGTGGGCCGCTTTGTTCCCGTCAGTGGTGTAGTCGAGAAAGTCTAAACTCATTTGATTCGTCAACTTTTGACTAACACGAAAACTTTCTTTCTCTTTGTTGACGTGAAATTAAGACTTTGATTTCGAAAATATTTAACAAATATTTATATTCGGGATGAATGCTTTATTTCTGATCTTTAACCAGGATAGGACTTTTATTGTTAATTTCAAAAATGTTTGGAAACAAATCATAATATTTACTTATCAGTATTTATTTACATGATTAATATAATATCAATATATATAATTAATGAATATATTTTATATTATCTAATATAAAATATATATATTTATATTATCTAATATAATAGATATTATATTATAGATAATATTATATATATATATATCAGTCAATAAAAATATTATTTATATACTTGAATCTATGCGGTCAACACTCATATAATTGCCTATCTATTATTGAATCAAATGTAATATCAATTTTATTTAACAATAAAAATAAATCCACTTGAAGAAAAATATACTCGATCCAAGCATATGACGTTCAAGTCTACTATATACCCAGTTGCAATCCAGTTTTCTTTTTTTCAGTCTACAATTAATTTCGTGTTAATTAAAAAGGAATTGAGCGTCAAATTTTCATGAAAAAAAAAACAAAAAAAACGTTGATTAAAGTATTTCATTGCTTTTGTTCTCATCGATGAACGGCACAATTGTACACATTTGTTATTTCACTAAAACATCCTAATTGGTCATATCCGATTCGGCTCGGTTTTAAGGTACTCATCTTTTATAGTTAGTTGGCGCATAATCAGATACGAAGTTGATTGAGACTTCGACCGAATGAATGAATACAGAATGCGCATTAAGCATAAGTTGTTCACGGCGTGTTTAAGTGATACGACAAAAAGTTGAATGGAATCTTTTTTGCAGCGCGCTGGGGTCCTCGTAAAACAACGCTACGTCACTGGTTGCGCCACGCATGCTGTATATGTGATAATAAGTATGCAGGTACAGCGGTTGGTTATTGTTTCGGAGAAAGGTGGCCAGTGGCATTTTTTTACTCCCGCTGCAACCGCATCAATTTTGCAGTTGGGCGTGCGTTATGAAGGTTCGCAATTTTCATAAAAATTCCCACAAAATATATTTCGGCTGCGTTGAAATGCAATCGAGAGTTAAAATGAAATTGTGCCTTAAATCACTTGTATTTGCGGCATATTCTACAGTTGAACAAACCCATGCTTTTGTAGTAAAATTTAAAACGTATTATATTAACTTAAGGGTTAATATAATCTCAGAAAAGGGACTATCATAGAAGTAATGTTTAGTATTTCCGAATTAAAAGATATTAAACAATTTTTAATTTCTATTGACTTTTTTTAATTATATATTAATGTTACATGTATAATATTCATTTTTATTGTACATTTCTATGGAATTTTTTTGCGAATTTTTTTGTAATTTCATACGTTGTATTCTTATGAACGTATATTATTACTTATTCTTCAATTTCTAGTCATTTGTACCAACAATGTAAATAAAACTAATATTACCCGAAGAAGAAATAACACTTTTATTGTCGATGTATAATTCATACAGTTAATTAATGCGCCTAACAGCAATGATTATAAAAATCATTTATTTCATTTTATGTTTATTTTAAATTAACAACTGGTTGGGTACAACTGCAAATCTTGCGTTTCAGGTGGCGAGCCGGACTGAAATATATACGGCGGGGTTCCGACTTCCGGCGCGGCTTCGCCGGAAACAGAGATAGAGACAAGCAGGGTCGACGTACGAGTGTGGCATCGATCTTTTACCGTAATCGCGGAGCGTTGCGACCACGTGGTTTCTTCGGCGTATAATCGCGAACTAATGATTACGTGTATTACACGCAGTCCGCGTGTGGAATTATGGGAATGCCCATTCGAGGCACTGCTCGATCATCCACGTTACGTTGGATTCAGGCGCTTCAAAAAATCTCTTTTTCTCTCTATTTCTCTATTTTTTTTTCTACTTCGCTCGACGCGAACTTCAGTTTTTAATATAAAACCAATTGCAACTGAAAAATGTTTTAATCCACTTAAGATTCAGAAAAAGAGTTGAACACAGCGAATAAATGGATCTGTGCACTGAGAGAAAAAGGAGATGAAAAATGGCAACGATGAGATTGCTATTATTGCTAATAATATATGTGCTGTAAAAATGTCTTTATTTTAATGGTAAGTGGATTTTTACTGAAAATGTTGATAAAAATAATTCTGATTGCTATATTTCTACACTATAAATACAGATGCTTTCATTTGATTTAAAATTAGTTTAATTATAATTAAATAATTAATTAAGAAGCACAATCAAATTAGTTATATTTATTGGACAATTAGAATTAAAAAAGTGTATGTATTAGAAAAGTATAAAATTCTTAATTGCTATAATGTTTCTAATTATTAAATAATGGACAAGCACCTTTTCAATTAATCTAAAATTCTAATTAAATGCTTTCTAATCGATGTAATATTAAAATGACAGAACTAAAAACTCGTTGCGATCTACACAGTGTATTTTTCAATATCAAAGTTTTTCTCTTTTTATACTAAATACCCGTTTAAGTAAAATGATATTGAAAATGTTATAATGAGCTTAAAATTAATGATAACTACACTTCAAATATCTTCTTTTTATGATTCTAATATTTTAACAGGACAATACAAAGCATCGCAAACAATTTGTTTCACGTAAAACCTTTACAACAATGGAATACAATGTTCTAGAAATAAAAAACAAAAAACTTCCCTCGCTTTATGACTAAGTACAATAAAATTCTAACCCTCTTCAAGTGTGTGTCGAATTGTTCGATCGATTTTTTGCCGCGATGGTAATTCTTGCAAAAAATAGACCAATCAGCTGCGCGCGTCTTCAAATTTATATCTTAATAACAAAGATCCATTAATTTTTGCATCGATCGACCTTTAACATTAATCATCCGGGACGGCACTTACGCGAGCCATAAACCATTTTTGCGAAATTGAAAATGACGGTCTCGAGAGAGGACGATGAAAAGTTTATTTATGCGCGCGTTTTGCACGGGGTAGAACGTAGCCGCACGCTGCCGGGCCTCGCAAGACAATGTGTAATTACAGCGGGGAATAAGACCGCAATAAATAATACGGCAGACCGAACGTCAAGTGCCGAAGGACGCGACGCGCCGCGGTTCGGCACGCGTAAAATTTATCCCCCGTAATTAGCGGCAGAAAAGCGCGCGATGATTGCTCGAACGTGCTCTCGTTTGCGCTCGTATACAAATCCGTCCGCGGAGCATCAGCCGCATTAATGCATTGTTAATTGGAGCGAAGAGCTACTTTCTTTATCGTCACGCCCACGTCAATTACGCGTTTGTCTTTAAATCGCGCGAGTCACGGCCTCGGACCATGATTAATACGAGTAGCGAGTTTTTGTTTTCAAACTTCTTCTCCCCGGCGCGGCACTTATTTTTATGCAAATGCGGCGAAGATCGCGCAGTACCATCCGAGCGATTATCGCGATAAAGTTTCAGTTGCTGAAATTGGTTGTCAATTCGCTTTTTCTCAACTCGTAATCGTATCCTCGTTCTTTTTTATTGTTTGTTGAAATAATTATAGGTGCCTTCGATAGAGTGTAAATAAAGTAATAAATAATAATGTAATCAGAAAGTATTTTTTATGTAAATTTTCATGTAATGATCTTGGTAAAATATGTTTAACAACATTTTTGCGAGGTTTGTTATTAGAAGTACAAATAAGTCTCCGTTGTTTTTGATAACAAAAATTTAACATTTCGAATGACTTTAAAGGATGTGATATTGTTTTTTGAGTTACTCCTAATGTAAGTGTAAATTCTTCTTGCGTTTGGTACGAATCTTTTGTTCAACGACAGAGACTACACCTAATAAAATATATAATTAACATTTCTTTAAATGAATTCGACAGTACCATATTTTGTTCAATCGCGATTAAAGCAGTACTCGCGTTAAAGGCAAACCAATTTTTAGGACACGTTTCCGTCGAAATTTTCACGCCGGAATAAAATGATCGCAACGGCGATTACTCTTTAGTCATTTGTCAAATTCAAAATCGTAAGAACTAATCGCAAGGCAGCACGCAATCGAGTCAAGCCCGGACACGATGCGATGTGTCACGGTGCGGCTCATACGACTGCACCTAAATATATACACTTTATTCATGCACACGGATACACACAGGCGCGTAGATAAAGGACAAAGCGCATTGTTGCAGTTGGAGCAGACCGACCCAGATAACATACTGTGGCTAACGAGTCAGTTGGTTTAGCGCTGGCCTGCGCTACCCGCCTCCTTTCAGGACTTTTTTTTTGTTACACCGCACACGGCACAAGTTCGCACATTCACAGACACCACGCTGCGTATTTTCGCTTCATTTCATCGCTGCCGAACACGCGGATCGCGTGTAAAAGCAACAGCTCAGTTGATCAACCTCCAATTCAACTTTGCCTATCGCAATCTATTCTAACTATCTATCTTTCATTAAACTTTGCATTTGGCGCACTCAATGAGGCACTCCAGCGGACGAATTAATGCGGGGTGAAGGAATTGAAGTAGTGCCTCTTTATGCAACCGTTTGAATAGAACGCGTTTAATTTGAAATTTAAAAGTGGGTTAAGCCGCGTGTATTGAAACAAAAAGTGTTATTTCATGCTTGTAACTCTAAATAATAAGTACTTTTATATTTTTGTATTACAGTGTGTTGAGGATTTTTAGACTTCGTTTTTCTTTATTAATTTTCCATTTCATTTATTTTAATCCCAAAATTCACTCGATGGAGAATGGGCAGATTTAATTAAAGACATGTATTAAAGAGGGGGGGAATGTAGAACTTTTACAATGGGGTGCAATGTTCTGGATTTGAAAACGAATTTTAAATCAATTTTCGATTCAAATTTTCCTATTGCAATTTATTCTAAATTTTAGTATTATAAAAATTAAAAAAGAAATCATATTTTCAAGTATACTTTATTAATATCTTTGGTATTGTCATTAGATCTTTTCTTCACGTTTTAAAAATAAGTCCAATAACTGAAATTATATAATGTTTTATAATATCCATTTTTCAATTAAAAAAATAATTGCCCTTTCTCTATTAAACACTTTGTGAAAAATTTAAAAAGGAAAGGTTATCACTGATTGCTGTTTTCGAAACCGAAATTTTATGCATCGAAAGTGAAGACATAATTTAGCTCAAAAAATTGCGAATAGCCTTTTTTTTACATCACTTTTTATCATATATTGTTGCGCTGTATTTTGAAACGCAACTTTCTTTTAAATCATTCTGCCAAAGAAATGTAGCCTTGAGTTATGAATTATTGTTATTATCGTTATTATTATTGCACATCGTACGCAAGATGGTGATAGATATGGGTTTGATTTATGGCTTGTTTTACCGGAGAAAGTGAGCTTGTCAAACATTGTGTCGCTAATTTAAATACGCTTTGTGTTGCGCCAAAATTGCATCTCTGTGAAACGAGTCTTTTGATTTTTATGGGCTCCGAGGGAAAACGCGCCCCGCAAAACTTCCGCTTCGTAGCGAGAAATTAGGTCCTTAAAAGCATTGGACACCTATCACAAATCGTACGATTTTCATTATGATAGCGTCTCTTTCATTCGGCTAAATATTGCGCAATATTTTCATACGTATCAATTCTGAAAGGATCAGTTGCGAAATTGTCTTTAGCCTTCTTATGAATTGACACCCGCGGGATTTATATTACATCGCAAAACGCTTAGATTGTGCTGATTAAATTGTTATATTCCAGAATAGACACGTAAACGGACATTATCTGATTATTTTCAATATTCAAAATCGAAATCATAAGTATGACTAAGAATTTACACTAACCGTATATACTTGACAATTCTCTTTTGTCCGGAAATGATTATTTATCCAGAAAAATTTTCTTATGCTAAAAATCTTAGCATTTATATAGCTTAAAAAAAGTTTTCTTATCTTCAAAAATTAGAATTCCTTTTGATGAAAAATATTATTTTAATTATTATTTAGACTTTATACCAACTTAATCTGTTCTTATATAGTTGTCTTAAAATGTATGAAATATGTAAAATAAAAGAAAACATTATATAATAACTTTTAAGGATTTGTTACTGGTATTTACTTTTATTTTTTTAACTCTTTTTATTGTCATATTTTACATTTAAATAAGACATTTTCTTATGATTAGAACAATTTCAACGAGGAATAGTATACGAGAAGATTCATTAACATTATTGCGTCCGTTTTTATAGAAACGTCACTGCGTATGGATAAATGGACAGGTATTTCATTCCACGGCGGAAGGGGTACAAAAAGTCGCTGATGAAGTTGGCAACGTTCGTTTATGCACGAACAGTAATAATGGCGAAAGCACCGGCTTAGAAAAGGCTAATATCTACATCCAGTCGTAATCTCTATGATGCAATATAGAGCTACTGATAGCTTTCTTGAGGGTTTAATTATGTGAAAAGTTTCATTTAATTCCGTCAGCTAGTATCAAATATTATGATTTATGCACGTAAAACAGATTTACTTGAGATTATTACATAAATTGTTATGCATGATTTTATGGATGGAATTAGATTAAAAAATAAATAAACTGATTTGTCCATGCATTTAATGTAAATTAATTTCTATTTTTTAATAACATTTTATTTGTTTAATTAATAAAATTAATAAAATTTGGTTTGTTTCCTAATTTTTATAACGGAAAATTGATTTAACATTTATTATTTAACATTATTAATTCCACGTTAAAGTAAATTAACATAATTTATTTCTGAGTTTAGGATACGACAGCATAAAGATTGAGTAATATTACACTAAATTTTATAAAACAGTTTACTAATAGTCAAGTGATAGTTTACAATTAGATCTCCCATATTCATAAACACGTTCCTCCAAATATAATAATCCGAAAAATTTTTCACAAGTTAGATTTCAATTTACTAAGACTAGGTAAACTGGTTTTTACATTATAATAAACTTCTTTCCACGTGTGTAAATGAAATTAATATTAAATACGTTTTAATCATAAAAACATTACTTTCATATATTTGATAAATAAAGTTAAAAGTAAAATTTATTATTTGAAAGTAAATTTTGATTGTGCTTATTTATTTTTGTTTTAATTATTTTTATAGGCAAATGTATTGTAATATTTATTAGAATAAATATGTTTTCCTATTATAATATTAAAATTTAATACCGATAAATATTTTCATACTTAGTTACTCGACAACAGATGCATGCTGCAGGAGAAACCGTGGCCTCGACTGATTGACAGTCGAACTTTTTGTCCAATTCTCGCGCGACGTCCGTGCACGCTCTTCTCGTCGCCAACAAAACGAACGCGAACTCTCATTATAAAATAATTGTCGATCGCCGTAAGTTAATTTAAACATTCAAATTGGCCTTTCATGATCGCTTTTTCATTTATAGTTGTTGGTCGATACGAGAGCGGTGATTGAATTTGAGCGGAAACCACGTCTGGTTCTATCAGCTTTTTGTCACTTCCGCTCACACGATTCAATCACAACGCGATCAATTTGTTCGGACGATTTGATATAAGCCTGTGCAAAATGACACGTTCTTCGTCAAAAAAATACCATCTTCGGGTGCTCGGGAAAACTTATCTGGGACACGATTTTACCAAGAATTAAAAATACGTATTTCAGTTGTGTAACTTTTTGATCGATATTTTATCAGAAA
This sequence comes from Leptoteleia sp. ZL-2020, assembly GCA_022817305.1. NCBI lineage: Eukaryota > Metazoa > Arthropoda > Insecta > Hymenoptera > Scelionidae > Leptoteleia > Leptoteleia sp. ZL-2020. The sequence continues at coordinate 49,188 of JABFPN010000010.1, read as the reverse complement.
CTTTGACAAGTTTGTATTTGTACGAAAATAATATTACCAATTATTTTCAGTATTAAAATATGAAGTTTATTTATTAGTAAAGTTTTGTTATTTTTAAAAATAATAAAAAAATATCAAAAACAACAATACAATATTAAACTTGTATCAAAATTGAAACCAGGAAAACGTTGCAATATAAGAAGAAAAGAAAAGAAATTGGTTCATAAATTTACCTTTATTGAAACCCGAATCAGATAATTCTTTCCTTAACAAGTTAAACTTCAAATAAAGATTTATTCTGGAGATTTCTAACCAGTCATATATAGGAAACTTATCTGAAGAAGATTTAATTAGAGTCAAGTAAATTCCCGATCGTAAAGGAAGAAATTTACTAGATCCTGATTTGATTTAGATCTTCAAAGTCAGGTCAATTCTCACATCCAACAATTTCTCGAAAAGATCTGATCAAAGCTAGTTCTTTTACTAACAACCGAAACTTTATTGTTTCATGCTTTTTTCTTTGTGTGGAATGAAAAACTGCACGAACAAACGTATTTTCCGCTTCCAGCACGTCTGCTGAGAGAAATTTACTAATAGTTGCTACAATATTTTTTATAATAATTCAAAAATATATGTGCATTTATAGTAAATAAGTGCATTTATAGTATCAATGACGCGCTAGATAAACGAAATCAAACGAAGGTTAATGCTATGATACGAAGAAGGAACTTTGCCACGCCTTGCACCTTGGCCGTGATTACTTTTGCCTGCAGCAACCTAATGCAATTAAGGTATCGGACCCCGGTGCACTTTGACTTCTGTCAGTTATTAATAAAGTTTTATCATTGTGGATGAAGAATGCTAACAAAAGATTGAGTAATTGTGACCCAAATCAAAAGAAGTATACCCTAAGGATACAGCGAAAAAAATGCTAATGTTCATTTATACGCTCTGGTACATTTAAATCAATTAAAATTAATTAAAGAAATTCTTTTTTTTTGTACAATATAAAAAGTATTAAGAAATTTGTTACAATGAGAAAAGAAGCATTATACCTTATTTAGCCAAATTAATTCAGATATAATTTATAGACATTAAATTTGGATTTAATATTAAAATATCCGCAATGATAAATCATCTTTCAAAACAGAAGAAATAATTTCTATACAATAATAGTTTAACTTTTAGAATTCATTTTTTTTATCATTTTGCCAACACTTTCTAAAGGTTAAATATTAATATGCAATGCAATTATGAAATTGCAGGATACTTTTTTGTATCTCAAGTATTACTTCTCTTCTAATTACTTTAGTATTTAATACATACATTTTTAATCGTATTAATTATTCTATCTATTATCAGTTATATCCCTTAAATATAATATTTACGTTACTTTCTTCAAATGGTTCGAGATCGCTAGTGCGTGCAGCCGTGCTTATGTTTCTGTACTAAATAGAATATAATTATTTTCCATTACCATACGCATGCAATTAATTATATCTCTATTCTATTTTTTTGCAAAAGTTTTTATAGTTAATTAACCATCTATACCTTAGATATTATAAATATATGTTGTTTTTATAAATAACGTGCTTCTTATTACAGTGTTTACTACAAAAATACACGTTCATCCTTATTTTTCATTTTTCGAATAATTGCATTTTTTTATCATTAAACTTGATTATATTTGCTCGTGCGTGTAACTTTTTCGTCTGTTAAAAAAAGTTAAATTAGTTAACGTTATCACAACATAGTTGCGTGTAAAATTACATATATTAGTTATATTTATTTTGACTATAAGCATTATATGTATTTTGGGAAAATTTTCTTTGATGTAAAACCAAGTATAGTATTTAAATAAAGATAGTCATTTTATTATATTTGACTGATAATGAATTTTGATTTGAAATAATTTGAATTGCTATTCATTGGTCTATGCACCAAAATTATTTAGTGGATTAAATAAAATTGTTGGCAAAATAGTGTTAGATTTAAACAAAGGTGGTTCTGAGAGTCTAAGCTCTTTCGTCTAACTCATGGTTTTCCGGGTCACTAAAGGTGCTGTAACTGACCGCAAGCAACCACGGTCACTCAAAACCACATCGTCGACATTAAAATTACGTTGTAATATTTTGATGTGGTCATTTTGGTTTTGGCGTTCGTGGTTGCCTACAGCGCCTGCAGCGACCTCTGACTTAGACAGGTTGATTCCAATACTATAAACATCTAACCCAGAATGTCTACTTTGATTAAAGTTTAAATTAAAAATTACTCAGAATTTAACAATAATGATAATGATTGTTTAAAAAATTGACGAGAAAGTGGTGATGGTAAATACCTTGATAAATCGTCTCAAGCCATATACACTGTTTAACATATATTTCCCTTCTTTTTTCCCCCATTAAGATTGCAGACGCGAGAACCAAAAGAAAGGTGTTGAAAAAAAAATCTGTCCTTCGTTACTAAGAGAGGGAGAATTAGAATGCAATAAAAAGGACATGTCAATTTTAATATCACGCGGTATATAACTTTATAAATACGTGACAGTCGCAGGCTGGTTGTTTAGTGGAGAGTACGCGATCGATGAAAAAAGCGATGATTCGCGGTAAAACGTTTCTTTGGTCGACTGCGTCATTGCGGGCGCTAAAGCAAAGTGAAGCAAAAGGAGCCAAAGGTACTTTTAAAGCGAAATATACGTTCTTACGTATGTATATGTATTCACGCCAGGACTATTATGCGGACAACAACTAACAAGCATCTGTCGGTAAAGAGGCTTGGCGACAATAACCCATGCATTTTATATGTCTTAAGGGGGTTTTAAGACAAGAGTCTGCGCGCACTAAAATATTCCGTGCGCAAAAACTGGCGTGAAGATAATAGATGCATAAAGCCAGTTTTCTTTTTTGACTTTATAAAAACGAAAAGGGAGAATGCGGAAAAAATGAAAATCGAAATGAGAAACATCCGGTCACCTCAATACGCTGATCATCGCGGCTTTTCATGTTTTGATTTTAATGTTAAAATAGTTCAGAGGATGATTTTCTATCATATAATTTTCTATTGTATAATTAATTTAATATGATTTCTTAGTTAAACAAATTTAAAATAAATTACCACCTTACAGTATTATGACACTTTACAGTTAAATTTAAATTTCCGAATTTCCTGTAACTGAATAAATAGCAGGTTTTGTATTTTAATTGTCCATAAACACGTATAGTCGAACACATACGAATGGAAACATTGGCACCGTAAGGTGAAGCGATATTAATCGATATTCTAATCGGTAAATCGGTGCCCCAGGCATCATTACTGGCTAATATTCTTCATAACGGGACCTCGGTTGGTATTACTGAGCATGTCGCCTTAACGATCGATAAGGATCGAACGTCGAATCACGGTCGCTTGTGCAGCGTGTTTCTCCGCGGCTCGAGCGCCCGATGTCTACACATGTCCGCATCGAAAAACTACTACAAAATCAGCAAAAAAAAATCTAACTCTCTAATGGCTTTCAAAATGCTCCCATTTCTACGTAATTTGAGAAAATTAGCTGACGTTGGCATTACATAATATTATTTATCATACATAATTAAATAATAGATTATAATTATCATATGAAGTGTTATTAAACATTACAAGTTTATTGTTGAAACGCAATGACACGTTAATAATAATTATCTAATATGAATTATGATCTTTTTTAATAAATTAAAAACATACCACCAATTAAATTTTTTTCTTAATAAAAATTATAATCTTTATAATAATAAATAATGTAATAATAATTGAAATATTCGTTTTCATATTTAAATCTTGAAGAAACACTTTTATTATTTACTGTTGTGAGTATTTTTCAAAGGAAAGATATTCAAAGATAAATATAATTATAAAAATAATTATACTTTGTATTAATTGTGCAATGATTTTCATATTATTCTTTCTATGAGTCCCTTATTTAAAATCTTGGGTTATGAATATAATTTTTTGGAGTAGTTTTTTTCAAAATCAATTTAACATTGATACAAAGTTTCTGCAATGAATTTTCTAATTAGTTTTAATATTTTAGCTTGCACTGTCGATTTAGAATTGAATATCGATGAGCAAAATCCAGCACTTTGGCTGCTAAGAGATCGTACGATTAATTTAATTGGAAGGTTTATCAACAGACGTTTTTATTATTGACTAATACTACTTAAAAAATGACGCTTACGTGTTGCGTCGGCATTTAATTGAATTTGCTCCTTTGTTTTGCGTTGCGTTTTGTTTTAGTTTGTTGTTATTGGTTAAAGTGGTGTTGTGCAGACACCACTTTGCCAGGCCAGCCATAAATGTCTCCGTACGGGGACCACCCACCCGTCCCTAACACACTTAGACTCACAACCAGACATCGCTTTTCGCAACGACTCAAACTCATTCGGTTTCCTATTGCGCAATCGATTATTCACCTATCTTCGTTTTAAGTTCAAACCACTCTGCCGATTCGCATAACTGCAATAGACAATCTTACAGTATGCAAATTAAATATTTCGTTCTTTTTATTATCTTTGAAATTTTATTATCATCACTTTCTAGGAACAATTTTAACGAAGCCGCATTTGTTTTAAAAATGATAATAAATTTCACGAAGTAATATTAATGCTTCCACTCCTCTTGACACGACAAGCACTAGAGTATTGGAAAAACCATTAACTGGTAAGAAAAAAAGCAAAAGAAATTGCAAAATATATTATATTTATCGGATATTATAACTTATCATGTATTATATTATTATTAATAATGTTTAAAATTACAACTTCAGTCAATAAATTTCAAAAACTTCGATTAATTAAAAATGTTTCTTGTATAATAAAAGACCCCATTTATCATATTTATGTGAAATTATGATGAAATATAAATTGTATTAATTTAAACATAACTGCATTGAAAAGAATGTCCTTTTATAACAAGCTTATTATTTTTAACAGTACCAGTGCAAGCTTTACTCGATATTTTACTACCACGATTTTGGTTCGCTTATCGGCATATGCTTTTAACTCGAAAAATTGTTTGCTGAATATTCGCCTAACAGTACACGAGCGGCACGCAGGTAATGTTACTGCCCTTTTTCTTTCTCTCTTTTTTGTTATTTTTTTTATTATTTATTTTATCGTTATTTTTGCAGCCGGATTAAAAAATGAAGTAGCAGGAAAAACTGTTTATGATAATGACCCTTGGCGGGCAGAAAGCGAAGGCCCCGGCTGCGTGCCATAAATATCAATTTGGCATTCGGCTGGAATCTCGCGTGAAAATACGAACGCCGAACGGTTTGCAAGAATTCGAGAAATGATGTTTCGCGGGCGATTTGGTGCCTTTTCAACTTGTACTTTCGAGCGCAATAAGGTATGTAAGCGAGCGCATGGGTAAAGGCGCGATGCGGAAACCCCATGCGATATCCAGCGATTTACGCTGCTATCGGGGATAAGTGCGGTCGGTAGAACTGGTCTAAACGAGACCGTTTCAGGCCTGGTGCTTTTGTTGGCGAATAACGAGTGACCGTCAGAAACGAAGCGTTCGCACGTTGGCCAAAGCCGGAGACGTTCCTACGCACGCGGGTCGAGTTCGCACGGTGCCAGAAACTCGTCGAGTTTCCTGTATTGCAGTATCGCTCCGGTGTGTATGCGAGCGCGCGCGCGCGCGCACTCTCGCTCGTTGGCTCGCTCGCGCCCAACGCACACGGCCGCGTCACGGGAGGCGACAAATCGATTATAACTCGATACGCTGTCGTTTATTGATACGCTCGGCGTTTTCAGTTCCTTCGGCCGGCGCATTTTTGCCGCCGATAAATTATCCGCCGGTACAATTCGAGGTGAGATTCGCATCGGCACTTGATGTACGGTAATGGGCGAATATTATTCCGCGATAATGCGCGATCGCCTTAAACGGTCGCGCCAATAATAATCGTATTTATTATGTCCCGCGCGATAATTACCCGAGATTATGGAGTACCTTTTTAGATTATGAGCCGAGTTAGAGTCGTTCTCGCGGGATAGGGACATTCTTTACGCCGTTTCAATATGGCAGTCGCGAAAGATTGCGGAGCAGTTCGACGAGTGTGTTCAGATTGTTGTTTGCTGATAACTGTGAAGCTTCCCAAGTAGAAATTTCAATCGGGCTGAAATATGGCCCCGATAGGGCAACCGCATTTCCTGATCAGGTATTGATAAGATACCCAGATCAGGGCCTACGTATGGGTGTAACGCCTGGGATTAATGTGGTCCTGATCGGGCAAATAATATATTACTTAACAATGATCAGGGCGTGATCGGGCCATGGTCAGGACATGAATACAGTCCATTATGTTTATTCGATCATTATATGATTAGGATGAAATAACCTAGCCTTATCATGACCTGATCGGGCTAAAATCCGTTTGTAATTAATATTAGGCGAGCCTTTTCTGGTCCACAGTGATGTCCAGCATTACACTCACTATTAAGCCTTGACCAGGCCAGCCTGATTAAGGCCTCATCCAAATACTAGTAATTAAAATCCTCGGATAGGGTTCTGATAGGGTTCTGAGATGAATGGCCCTTATTAGGTTTTGCCATATTCTAATTTAATAAACGATAACAAAAGTTCTTACAAAAACTATACAGTTTGTAAAAGATGTTGTACGTTTGGCAAAATATATGATTGGATGAATAAAAGTTGATAAACTTTGCTACAGCTTCGTACACGTGTGTTATAGTATTTTGCACGTAAGACTGATGCTTAAACATTAAAATAATTTTCAACCCGATGTTATCTTAAAAGTTTAGTACTAAGTTAAATACTCATTGAAATATCCAACAGAGTAAATTGAAAAATCTTTCCCGATGTACAAGGAAACTAATGTTCATTTGAAATTAATTATTTCAATAACAGTACGTTTATCTGATATATTCTAAAATATGTACAATTCAAGTGATGAAATACACAAAGAAACAATGCAACAACAATTATTTTCAAACTTTACTTCAAACCAAATTTAAATTTACCCGTAACAATTGCGCTTGAATTATTCAGAACAATTATATATTATTAGAATAATAGTGTTTTCCTTCGAACCAACCTGCCTGAATCTCTAAGTCTCTGAATCGAGTAGATTACAATGAAACACGTGTTCTGTTACAGAAACCGAGGAACTGAACCAGCCGAGATTTCGCAATGCAACATAACTTTGATTGTGACTTATTTGACTCGCGGTGGATTCATTGAATAGAAAATGTCGTAAGAGTTGCGTACAATTCAGAATGGAGGAAAAATGTTTTGGTTGTAAATTAAAATTATAATGCGATGATACAGTTAAGCAACCGTAAGAGATTTAAAATTCCTACAGGAGTGTGTAATCATACATGCATTGAATTGCGATTTAAGCGTACGCTTTGAAATGTTAAAGTTGATTGTTTCTAGATTTATTGTTAAGTATTCTGCGTCAGAGTGTTTGGATATAAATTTACCCTAAGCTATTTATACGTTAAATAGTTTAAAGATACCTCTATTGCGAAAGAGAAGGCAAATAAATATAGATATTATCGGCGATGATCGATAATTTCTTAATACGATTGATATCGAAGAATTATTTTCACAAAAAATTACATCCCTTGAAATTTTGCAAATTTTTAAAACAACGTAAATGTACCCAATCCCAATTGCGGCAAATTACTTTCGTAAAAGCTCGACCAATGACGGAACATCAGTGAATTAATTGACCCAATCTTTCTCTCGGTAAATTAATTCAATTATCCACAACAACTGTCGAAATACGATCGAAACAACTCCCTTTACAGTGTTCCTTCTTTGCGGTAACACGTATTCGTTTTTCCCCCGGAGCACGTTTCCGAGAAGAGGAGGAAGAAGAAGAGGCAGAAGAAACGGGGAAAAGAAAAAGAATAGAAAAATGAGGCCCCAACTAAACTGAGCTCGCATCGGACAATTACAAGACCCCTTTTCCGCGGAATGAAAAATTAATAAAATTAAAGTGCGTTTCGCTCCCGCGTGCTTCGCGTCAAACATAACGCCAACATTACCGCAATAAACTGGAACCATTAACATTCTAAAACGCTTTTATTAATTACACATCTCTCTCTCTCTCTCTCTCTCTCTCTCTCTCTCTCTCTCTCTCTCTCTGTGTCTCCCTCTCTCCCTCCCACTCTTATCGCAGTCCCTCGCGGCGCTTTATTCCATTCAATTGTCTAGGCGCAGCGCGGCCGAGAAACGATACCATAAAACACTTAGCGGCCGTCGATATCAAATTTCTCTGAAAGCGTCCCAACGAAACGGTCAATAAAAATAATATATATCATAAACGTAACTCGTAATTGGTCGGACGCGTTGTTCCTCATTTCCTTGCTTTCGAACAGTTTTGTTTGTAATAGGCGAGCGCGACGATAAAAGGCACATCAAGTCGCAGTTATTAATAATTTACCGCAGATAAATTCGCCCACTTCCGGCAAACGTGGCGGCAATTATTTCCCCCGACAGCGCGGCGTTCAATTTTTCCCCGCGCTTGCCATTTGTGACGGGCAAGAAAGCGCGATAAATTATTTTGTTTCGGGTGGCCTAGGTGTAACGCTCGCCGGGTGGAAAGTGTTGCCCGAGCCCGCATGAAATATTGTGAAACGAACATTATAAATTAGGACGTCGGCCGCGCGCGAACAACAAGAATGTACGGCTAATTTCTCTCCTGTTTAGATCGGCGAGATAAATTTTTATCCGACGATTCAATTCGGCTCTCGGGTTACGTTAATGTTGCGCCTTGCACATTTATTATTTTGAGACCGCTGAAGTGAAAAAAAGGCCGGCGAAGTTATCGTTATGGGCCGATCATCGTGTCGCAATCCCCTTCCTCCCTCCCGCCCCCGCTGCACTTTTCAGACAAACGTACTTAGACGTATTAACGGATTAATTGCATAATTATTGCGCGCGCGGGGTGTCTTATAAATCGTTTAATTTATCGGCGCGCAAATTTACAAGTTGCTGATTTTTGAACCGGTTTTGTTTTATTCCTTTTCTTTTAATGGTTTAGTTCGTATTATTTATTTTTGTAAAGTATGAGTAGCGTTACAAATTTGTTGTAATGTTTGTTAATGACAAGATGTCGTGCGAATTTGACATGTTAGTGTTATTATTGAAGAAAATTTATTTGGAAAAATTACTATGGTTTATACTGAAAGAATTTTATCGAGCTGATTTGTACAAGTTTTCATATTATTTTAAGAAGAAGAATGATATAAAAATGATTCCGTTTTATTTTAATATTTTAAATGAATGATATAAAAGTAATGAACATAATGATTAGCAATTTGCGTTACTAAATATTATCGTTGTAATAAAGAAATTTGCATCACCTTAATTCTATAGAATATTTCACAGTAAATTTCGCAAATAAGATAATTCGAAGTAACGCAAATAAAATCTTATTTTGCAAAACATGGCTTCCTTTAAATCTTAGTGTTTCTCATAAGTCAATTAAGAAATACATTCGTATTTTTATTTCCCCGCACATTTAAAGCCACTTGGCAATATTCAAACTATTTGATCTCAATTTTAATAACAACTTGTCTACTTTTTGCATGCAACTTTTTTGGCATTGATTCGGGGAAAGGTTAGACAATATTGCGTAGCAGGATAATTTTACGCTAGAAACTTGCTACCATTTGAAAATCGCGACGCGGACAGCGACTGTCAGGACAAATGATTCAAGCGATATTGGTAATAGGTGGGATAACCTGTCCCGTCAGTTTCTTCAGACAGCTACTTGACGTTCTCCCGACCCACCAAACGAGTTTTCGGCTCGACGGGGATACGAATCTGAATATTATTTTAAGCCGACGAAAGGTGCGCGCGCGCCTATGGTTTGCTTGGAGCGTGGTAAAATTGTGCAATTCCGGATCACTTTTTCGGGCGCCCGACGGGGTAGTGGTGAACGGGGAGGGGGTGGGGAGGGGTTGAACTCGGAAGGTTCGAATTGCAACTGGCGTGCATCATTTTTTCAGGAGTAATATTTTTTGCCGCGCGATAAATACAAAAGTAACAGCAACGGTGCCGTTTTGCTTTGAGTTTTTCACAAACGTATAAGTTACGACTGGAATTATTTGCGCAAATGTACTTTTCACATGAAGGTTGTTTTACGCGTAAGTTTTAGTGCGGCAAATTATTCCGAGTGAAACGTAAAAAGGATAAAAGAAAAAGTAATAGAAAAATCCAACCTCGAAAGCCACATGTTTGTGTGATATAACTGTTGCTGATAAACGACCTTTCATTACCGTTCATACGGCAATGCTTAATTGTCCATATTGTAGTGTTTGACACTACGTAGTAAAATGGAAAATTTCAGGTCATAAATTGTATTATACTACATAAGTTTGGTTACGTACTACATGCTGCATTCTTAACCACATAATCTGTACTATCAGTCAAGCTGCCATGCTAACAAACGTTGAAGTTATATATATATACATATATATGTAAGATCAATAGACGAATGTTAAGTAAATAGACGTTTATAACTTATTAAGCCAGAGATTTTTTTACACTTCGGCTATTGGCAGAAATTGCCGAAAAAGTTCTTCTCAACCCGAGGTTCTCAAAAATTAAAACTAAAGAAAAAGTATAAAAGAGAATAATTTGTTTATAAATAAATAATATACAGGTTTATAAGAAAAATATATTAACGTAAATAAAACGGCTTATTCGTATGTTTTCCATTAATTCCATTTCAATTATTTACAATCTCACAATTACATAACGTTCGCGGCGAAAACGCAAAGTGGGATAAGATTAAGCGTAAATTTGTCCGGACAATAAATTGTGTCGGCGAGCGAACACGGCATCCGCCGGATGAATATGAAAATGGGAGAAGGCATCGACGGGCATTAATCAAGGGTTGATTTACATCAGCATAAAGCTTGACATCGATAGGTCTCACAATCGCAGAAACGGCAACGGCCGTAGCGGCCTAGCGGTAATTTCCGCGTGGTGTTTTTCCCGCGCGTGAAATATAATTGCCTGTTTATTGCGGATTTATAAATGCTCGTCCGCGATAACATCATAATATTTGAGTCATATTTCTCGGGCGTTTTGATTAAGATTTAATACGCGGCGCTATTTTATGCGATTCATGAAACCCAAGGCAGCGTCTCGGCGCGCGTTCGTGACGTTCTCGCGCGGGGTTGCATAATGCGCCGTGTACGCTTCCCGGGAAATGCAATGCCCGCGCCTGAAAAATAATAAGCTCAAAATTGCGGGGTCGTGAACCATAGTTATTTCGCTGCGGGAATCCGCGGGTATCACCGCGCGCGGTTAGGCGCACGCGGGGAATTGCATGCTATTCTATTGACAAGAAAGACTACTGCCTTGTGTGAAGGAAGTCCGAGGCTGTAAAGTCGTCAGTTTATTGCTCTCAACTGATGCCGGGTAAATAGAGGTGTTGCGGAGTGTCATTACGCCCGGGACGTCTTTGTAAGCGAAAATTAATGCCGGGATTTTGCGTGCGGGCAAAAATTGTTGCGGTTACGAGCGCCCAACGGGCCTCCCCATTTTATTAGGCACGTTTATTCGATTTATCGGCGGAAAACTCGCGCCAACTCGGCCGTACCACTTCCCTGTCCTCCCCGCCCCACCGACCTTTTTAATGAAACAATTAAAACGTCCCTCGGCGACGGGGGAATGTTGATTAACAAACCGCGCGGAGGGGAAAAATTAATGAAAATTAGTGACATTGTTGGTAAAGTGGGTGTCGACTTGGAATATTAAAAAATTACAAATTAGTAAAAAGTAAAGAGCGTGTTGTACATTCATTATTTCTTCATATATTTTTAAGTAAAATAAAAAAAGATACCGTCGACAAATTGGTCGGTTTTGCAATGTTAAGAAAGTAATTTCTCTCAATTTTTCGAGTTAACGTCCACTTTATTAGCAACGTTAGTAATTTTTATTAGATCTTCTATATTCGTGCACTTTTTCTCCACAAATCGATCAAATAATTGAGGCCTGACGGATAAATCTGCCCTGGTTACCTTTAAAATATGGTCAATTAGCCAGACTGATTTGTTGCTGGAAATTAAGTGGCGTTGTAAATGGTTTAAGGAAAATCATCGAGGTACAATGTTACTTTTATATCATGCTAAAAAGAGGCGTAATTATGTTACACGCGGGGAGAAGAAACGTTCAGCAAAATACAGCGAGCATTATGCGTGGAAAAATTAAATTACTACTTTACGTCGCGCGAGACGTTGGGGTGTATTTTAAAACCGCCGGGTAATTATGCATATTATTATATATAAAATGATTTGCATATATATTGTAATAGATAAGAGGAGTGGGCATTTTTATATTGGTTACGCCTTCTTTTGGTCTTTCCTCGGCGTAGCTCCAAATTTACATTAATATTTCGCATTTCTTTTACACTGTTTTCCTCAAGAAATAAATACCACAGAGCAATAAATTAGGTATGTAATTTATTTAATGTTCGTTGTGGTGGTAGGGGAAAATTTTAAATTCAGAGAATTTTTAATTTTAATTTATTTCTTGAGCTTTTTCATTTATTTTTATTGTACTGTATTGCAGATAAAACAAACAGTGTGCTAAGTATCATGTAAAAAAAAATGAAAAGTTACTGCATCTGTCAACATACCAATGATATTGCGTTAAAAATAAATATTTTAATTAATATTTTATAATTCCTTCCATTTTTTTCTCTATCAATGATCTTGAATTTTTTTAAAAAGCTGTATATCTTATAATAATGATATATGTGTATAGTCCATAAATTCTTATTCAGAAAAAAAAAGAATTTTAATTTAATAACCTTATTAGTATTATTAATACCTTGTATTTCTTATCATGATAATTTAATTCCCGATACTTCATTCACCATTTCAACATTTTATTTATTTAATTAAGACAGATACGCTTTCAAAAAAAGACACAATTTATACAAATCTGATTTGGCGCATAAATATTTATAACACTTTATCACGTGGGATAAAAACGCGTATGAATTAAATTTCGCCATCCGTATTCTGATCCGGGCCTTGTTTAGATAAACATTTTTGTAAATTGCCAAATGTTAATTAATCGACTCGACTTTCTCCAGGTGGAATTTGTTTTTTTTTTTCTTTTTTCCCTTTGCTCTTCACATTTCACCTTAAATGATTGCCTCTCCAACCGTCAATTCGTCATTTTTGCTACTTCTCAATGGGCGATGAAAAATCGGCGGCAATTAATAACCCAATGAAAAGCTGATATACGCGCGGGCACTCGAGACTTTTTTTTTTAAAACGATTGCACAATTAGATGTCGATTTATTGTTATGGCCGTTGCATAAAGATAACAAATAATTTTGACAGAAACTTTTAAGCCTCGGCGTTGGCTTTTCCGCGGGCGATAATAACGCCTCTGCCGTAAGAATCTAAATATTAAAGTTACGAGCATTTGATGCGTGGAGGAACGCGCGGCGTTCAAATTACAATTGTCGGAAAAGTTGTAATGCAAAGGACGCAAGCCCCGCGTCTTTTGATACGGCTGATATTTATTATGAAGTGTACATTGTAATGTTGCTAATAAAACCGCGAGATTCGTCGAGATTTATACATAAGATACGCTGTAAATTGTTCGCTTTCGAGTTATAAATGGCGCGTTTCCTTTATTTGCATGTTCAACAGATGGGGTAATCTTGTACCCGAGCTGGAGATTATTTTAAACTATAAATTGTGCTTTATATTTTGACGTCGGGCTTAAAAATTTATTCGTCGATAACGTTTCTTTCATTTTATTATATTTTTCTTTGCTTTTTTCTTCCATCATTTTGTCTTTGTATTTTATTTGTTCTCTTTCTGATGATTATGGAATTGTCCAATTTATGGTATGTGGGTTCGATGAATTTGAGGAAACCAATTCTGGGATATCAAAGATTGTTTAATTTAATTGAAAGAATGTTACATTGCAAGCAGATGGCAATGTTGAAAAAGTTAAGAGAGGTGAAGAGTTTTGGTTAAAAAAAGAATTATTATTGCTGCAAAATAATGGTGCATAATATATTTTAATAATAATGTTAAAATCTTTGCTCGTGTCAAGTGTGGAAAAAATTGTTATCATTTGAAGAAAAATTTGCTATGATTTGTTTGAAATATTTATCAATTAAAGGTCAAAATTTAAATGCCAATACTGAAATTTTATTTCCAATCTCTATAAGTGATTCAAATAACAATGTTTTACGTCTTAATTAAACTATTGTTTAAATGTTAACATTAAAGTTTAACATATTTTATTTCAATTATATTGCCATAAAATTACATTTGTTTAAAATTTCAAGCCATTTGTTCCCCGAGCAGTAAAATTAATTAAGCTTATCGAAAAAGATAATGAATTGACAGAGTACATTGTGTGGCCTATCTGAAAAATGAAGAATTATTTGTTGTTCTTTTGCGAGTAACACAAGACACGGTCAACGACTATGTTGTACGATTTAAAAAGCAAATACTGCAATAATACAAAAGAGATTATTATGCTTTATTTATCACTTTGTTCATCATGCCGAGAGAAAAGAAGTTTCAAAACAAAAGGATTCGTATCGAAACCGGTATTAAGCAGCAGTTTCAATTCACGAGGCCAAGTTGACCTTATTGATTTACAATCACAAGCATGTCGTGATTTTCGATTTATTCTGATATATCAGGATCGTTTTACAGAGTTTACTGTATTGTGAACGCTTGGAACAAAAACGAATAAGATAGTAGTGTATACCGTAGTGATTTGACAATGTGATAGTGGTGGGGAATTTTGTAACAGCGTGTTGTGTTCAAGAATGATATGCAAAATTAATTTAATTACTTTATACGCGTACAAGCCGTTCATTTTTTTTTCCTTCACCGATGAAAAATAGTGTGATTAATTGCCGCAAATAAATCTAATTAGGAGTTATATTAGAATAAAAAATAATACGAGAAAAATTAATAATTTTCATTAATAATCGCAGCTTTTTTCAGTGATTTAGTAAAGTTATAATTTTTGATATCATTAAATAGTATAAAAAGAATTATAATGCAAGTCTAATATATTATTATTTTTACAAAAGCAGTTACCTATACGTTACCAACTTGTCAGTTCTTAACCGTTATCCACTGCTGAAAACAACTGTCTTGTTATAACCTTTTGTTTTCATAGAGCAGAAATAGTTGTACACACGTATGCATCAACACTTTTACCCAAGAAAACAGCAAAAATGACGAATTGAAATGAAGATACTTGATTATATGTATATAAATATTAAAAAATCAAGGGTACATTCAAGCTTTATACACGCATATACCTATATATAACATATAAAAGCAGTAAATTGTTTCGCTTAAACAGTAAATTTTTACGTTTTATTTCTCCGAGTGTACCTGCACTTGATATAATTGCGCAGACACGCTCGTATAGCTAGAAATTGCAGAGCATTTTTTTTTCCTCGGCGAAGCTTTTATATAAAATTTCACCGTACAACGAGTACCAAACTAAAACGAACTTTTGCACATTCTCCAATCTCGCTGGTGTGTTTAAGCGTGCTTTTCTCCGCGGATGAATCCGAGTCGAATAAACGGGCGGATTCAAAAATACGGAAGGAATGAAGAAGCGGTGGTCGAGGGGGGGAGGAAAAAGAAAGAAAGAAAGAAGAGGAGCGCGGAGTGAAAAATGCGCCGGATGGAAAAAGCGAGCGAGACGCGAGGAGGAAAAGTCGAATCCGCGCGCAAGGTAAACGCGTTACGCGGCCGTATGTACAATTTGATCGACCGAGAGTAATAAACCCTACTCCGCGAGGATGGGGCAAAAATCGCGAGAGGGAGACCCGGCGTGAGCGACGAAGAGGCACGAGGTCGATTGCGGATGGAGCTGCGCGGTGTAGTTGTAGTTGTAGTAATAGTAGTAGTACGATAGTAGTAATAATAAAGTGGTAGTGGTTGCCGCGTCACGGTCCAACAGACCGATCAAGCGGCCGTGCGGTGAGCCGGCTACTGGTCTCCTCCCACACGTAAACGTAAATGCGCTCACGTAAAAAATCCACGCCAGCCACTTTAAACAAATGAAACTGAAATTTGCTCACGGCAAAGGAAAGTTATTTCCTCGCGAATTCATCGCGAATCCACTTTTTGTCGCGTCCCGCGCGGCAGAAAATGGATGTTCGATTCGATGCCGCGCTTGGACGGTATTGTGATTGTCAACGCGAAGACGAGGGCATTCTTTTGTATATATTTTTAGATTTCCGTGTCGATTTGATAGATAGATTTTTGTAGGTATGAATGTAGAATTTAAATCGTTCTCCAATGTTACATTTTCGCGACAGTTTTAGCAAGTGGAGGGATAAATATTTTGCGAATATATTTTTTTATGAATTATTTATAAATGCAATGCTTTTAAATAAAAAATTTCTCTGGTTTAAGAATAAAACTTTTTGAAGTAATCAAAGATCTTTTTGGAGGAAAAGGAATCTGGTCAGAGCTAAAAGATAATTGCTAAAAATCATTATGAGTTTAAAAAATAATTTTAATAGCGTGTAATTGCATTGAAAGTGGTTCTTTTCATTTAAATATTTATTGACAACTTTTAAATCTGGAAATTAATACATTTAAAATCCAACCTGATAAACAAAATCGCCAATTTTTTAAATTCTTTTTATAAACTGAAATAAAAATTAATTTATTTATATATATATATATATATATATATATATATCTGAATTACATTTTTTTAGTTTTCATTTTGAAATAAATAATTCATAAAGCAAATTTGCAGGCTTCATTAGAAAATTTATTCATTGGAAGATATTTCTATTTTTAATCCCCTTGCATAGGCGTGTCTGGATTTACATTTATTTTATGCTTTTATTTATTATTTACTATATATTAGTGCGGGACTTAAATAGTAGTTAAAAAAGTCATGTTAAACAATTTTGAACACGTGTTGTAATAGATGTAAGGTTATACTGTATTTACATAGAGTTACGATATTCCATTACTTAAATAACGATTGTGAAGAAGTAATCAATTAACTGGGTAACAGGACGTCTGTTGTAATATGCGATTTTTACTTCTTTTCTATGTCTTTCAATGCACGGTTTAAATATACATTTATATTACGTTCATTGCGTTCCATGATAATATCATGTTTCCATTTTTATGATATATTTTTAATCGGACATTAAAATTATAATTGTCCCGTTAAATTTTTATTGAGGGTACATTACACAATAATTTTTCAATAAAAGTGGCTTTATTTATTATGTGCAAAACAACAGGAATTCAAATGTAAAATGTCTTTTTTAAGTTGAAATATCAAGCGACCCACATTACCGACATTTATATATGCGCGTTCGGATTCTTGCACGCGGTTTTACATTGCATATTAGCAATAAATAGTAAAGTTTTTATTTAACTTCCGAAATGTTAAGAAAGTTGAGCATTTTATAATTATAGTAGTTAACAAATTATTTAAGATATTGTTTTTACTTTACATATACAAGTAATTTAATTAAGATTTTAAAAGAATGTTTAGAAAAATTATAAACTTTTAGTTTTTTTCTTAAATGTGTTCAACGTAAAAATGAGTACACTCTCTAAGGGGTGACACATATACATACGTCGAATGAACGTTGATTGAACGTTGATTCAACGTTGACTATTCAACACTAAAACTTTAAAGCAATTAGTTGATAACATTTCATCCTTTTATTACCAAAAGACATGATACTATTTCTAAAGAAATTAATAAAAATCCCCAACTTTCAATTTCAGTCAAGATTATGGGCAATGAAAACACAGGAACAGTTGGTCTTCGCGTTTATTTCGCCCGTATTTATGTACTATTTATCTCACTTTCGTTAAGACATTTTATTCGCCTCAAGACTGATAGGGATTTTTGTAATTATAAGGGGCATAAAACGTCGGAGTTTCGGCCGATAAGCCAATTATAACTTAAGTGCCGGATAAGTTAGAGGAGTGTGAAAATAATCTCAAGTACCCGGGCGAATTATCAATGGTCAGAGCCGCGCGGCACGCGGAACGTGGGCGTTAACGGGAACGCAGCGGAATGCGAGAGACAAGCGAACGCGATGCGTATTTCGCGTTTTATGCTCGCCTTTTTTCACGGGAATAAAACCGAGAGTGCGTGGGTTATCAAATATTTGTGCATTTGAGCCCTCGCAAAGACAATACCAGATAAGTGCACGTGTCCGAGCCGCTTATTGTCGCGAGTTTTGTAAAATCCGCCGGCAATTTTGCAACAACTTTATACCCCTCATTATTATGCCTTAAGCCGGAATAAAGCAAGATGGCGAGGCGTTGTAAAATCCATAATCAAAATTTACGACGATAATTTAGTAATTGTTAAAGCGTCGCGCGCTTCGGGGGGATTTTAATGTCAAAAACCAGATTTCAACCTCGTTACAGCGAAAATGCAACGGCGTCGACTTTTCAAGCGCATTTTCGTCACGAAAGTCGGCCATAAATTTCGGTTACTTTTCCGCCATTAAAATGCATTTTTGCGCCAGCTGTCCTTCGGCTTTAGTGTTTCCAGCGTGATTTCTCGGTATGAATATTAAGTTGACGGTGGGGAAAAAAATAAAAAAAAATAAAAAGAGGAAGGATTCCGTACAGTCAGGCTGGCCTCTCGTAAGAAAAAAATGCCGAGCTGTTAAACTAAGCTCGAAGGAAAAGTTTGCCATAAATATAAATATTAACGAAATAAGGTAAAGCCAGGCAGTTAAACGGCGATTATAATACAAATAATTGCGAAGACTAAGTTTATGGGACTTTTACACATGCTTCTTTTGAAAAGTGACCGGAAAAAAAAGAACACTCATAACCGGACACGCAATTATATTTCACTGATTGTAATGGCCGGATGTTTAACATAGTAAATGCAAAAGTTGCCTACATCCACGTTACATACAATAAGTACCAATTTCGAGGGCAAAATTTTTCATCCAACGTTAAAGCGAAACAAATAAATGTCTCCTTTCTGTCGGGGGAGCAACGAGGACGACCGAAGGTATTAACTGATTCGATTTAAAATTACTTTTGATTAATTAAAAATACGGGACATTCGGCGATGCGACGTGGAAGGTCACGCAGGGTAATAGGGAAGCTAGGGAGATGACTTTTATAGCGTTCAATAAAATGGCATGGTAAATGATCATCGACAACGTACCCCGCGTGCATTTTACGATGCCACTCCTTCGACAAAGTGCATTCTAAGTTCGTTGTAATGGCCGTAACGTTTAAAAATCGCCTAATCACAAAGTTCCTCCAAATAATCGTCAACTCGCGCGGCACGCTCGCGGTTTTGGAATCACATCCGACAGCGAGCGGCCTTTCGTTACAGGATGCAGGAATATTTAACGTCGGTAATTTTAATTTAATGACGCATCCTCGGCTCGCGAAGAAAAATCGTCGTTTCTTTTACGCAGTTTATTTTTATTAAACGATCGCGGACCGTTCGAAATAACCGTTGATTAGCGTACGTGCGAACGTCGTAACGGAACATTTTTTTTCATACGTAATGCGGTGTAATATAACCAATCGAACGTCAGTTATCCGTGCGAAGGCTTTTTTTTAACATCAATGTCCCATTAAAGCCGATTTAGAGCAGAATTTCCCGTTTTATAATAAAATTACCGATTACGCAACACTAACATAAAATAATTATCAATTATTTTAATAGATAAAATCGAACCGTCGATCGGTTGATGAAATCTTTATGATTGTAAATAAAGTAAATTATTGTTTAAAGCGTGTTCAAGTTGCTCTATAAGATGGAGCAAAGTATTATATATTAATATAATACTAGAAGAGGTATTATATATTAATGAATTAATAAGAGGTATTATATATTAATGAATTATCGCCAATTATAATCAAGCTTATAAGACAATTCAAAAACTTACAGGTTATAGATAGAGCGTTCCAACGCGTCGCGGTGCCACGACCGTAACAGCGAGACGTGGCCCGCACTTGGCAGGTGGCATTGGTGCCGCGTTATTCGTCGGTGGTGTTTCCGGTCTCGTACCACCGACTCCACTTCCTCCTCGGAGTTCCCAAACCAGATTGGTTAGTGAACGGGGTCTGCTCAAACGTCGAGATCTGAAAGCAAAAGATACAATTGAATGGTCTGTCTGGGCTAAAATTAATAACAAGAATGCCATGTCAAGAATGTTAACCTCTTTTCCGGAAGTTTAGCCCCGGCGCCCGAGTCGCCAGAAGTGCGCCCTCCAGAATGGCTGGAATCGAGAGTGCCATCCAGTTCCATTGCTTGTTGCAGATTTGTAAGGCTCTTATATCGTATATTAAAGAGTGGGGAGCCACCCTTAAACCCCGGCGGGGTCTCCTTGAGCGGAGAAGCACTTTTCTGTCTGGCGAGCGGGCGTCCTCTCTGAGTGCCACCGTTCTTCACGTATAATTTAGCCAGAGGGGTGGAGTTCAATGGCTTTTCAACGTTCGCCACAGGGTTCTCTTTTACGGCTCTTCTCGTCCGCTTTTCCGCCTGCAGCTTTTTCGTCGGTATCGTTTCTATGGGGGGTGGCTCCGGTCGGTCGTCTATGAGCGGTGCCACCGTGACTGTGACCGGAGTCAAAGTGGCCGGACTATTGGCGACGTTGCTGCTCTGCAGCAGACCACCGGACCCATTGACCGGAGGCACGCAGCTCTCGTAAGGGGACCTCGCGCTTTTGGGCAACGGTGCGAATCCCCGAACGTAATCGTAAATCTGGTCTATTTCGTCGTACTCCTCGGCATACGAAGGTGGCACTCTGTTCTCGTCGTGTCGGTAGGAGGAATGATTGTGTCCAATGATGTGGGGTCCGTTGGTTTGATGGTGGTAATGGTGATGGTGATGGTGGTGTCTGTGATGATTGCTGGCACTGTCCGAACTGGCGGACCTTCGCAAAAATCCGCTCCTCGTTTGTCGCTGCTTGCTCTCCCCCAAACGGCCGTCCAGCACGTGAGCCCTATCGGCCACATCGACTACTAATCTCAACGAACGCTCAACCAGTCTTGTGAACTCCTGCATATTCCTAAGCGCGTCCTCGTTCCTAGCTTTGACCAGCTTCAAGGGTGCCGCCAGTGGCAATGCCACCGCGGCTCCCTCTCTCTGCAAGGGTATCGCGAATACGTGCTCCTCCTCGAACGTCGACAAAAGTCGCAGTTCCGGTAGAAATTGCGAGGAAGATTTGAGACCCCGGGGTGGTTGACCGTGCACCAGCCGCACGGTCATGGGCAGTCTCTTGCTCAGCAAAGCCTTGGCCGTGTGGACCCCGCTGATGTTATCTTCCCGGGCCAACGCGCTGAATCTGCCCCGTTGGTCCAAGCCCAAGAGAACGCTGTCGCCGCGGCAATCCACGCACCGCAGATATCTTCCTCGACCCGGGAGCGTAACTTCCCCGGCAGTGACGATGGTCTCTCCGGCCAGCAGAGTTCTGCTCCCTTCCGGCACCACCGTTCCGCTGTCATCCACCTTGCAGGCCAAGCCCCGAATGGAGTCGCGAACCAACGCGCCCTCCTCGGGACACTTGCGCATCAGTTCGCTGACGGACTCGATGCCCCGCACCGCCCTGCCTTCTTCGCTCAAAATTTCGAAGTAACCACCGTAAGTGTCCGGTATCGCCAATCTCGGCCCCACCCCAACGACCCTGCGACCTTCCTTGATCTTCACCGCCTGGGCGACGATCTTGCGCCTGCGACCCGCCGAGACCAGGAGCGCGGTGCTCTGCAAACTCGGGGCCGGTAAAGTGGGGACCCCGAGACCGCCGTACTGGCCCTTCGTGATCTTGATCACGGCCGGCAGACGGTACTTGGAGACGAACTCGCGCAGGTACGTCGCCTCGTCTGCCCATCGCGCTGCCGCGACAACAATCTGTCCGTCGGTCGCTGCCATCTGTCGGGACAGCCCTTCCGACCTTGGCCCTCCGCCTACAATAGCGTCAACTTCTTCCCTGGCGCGCTCACTGCAGCTCCGATGTTCCCCATCTGAAACGGTAGAGAGCGGGTTAGACACTTGGGCGGACTTGGCGCGTAAGAAATTGTGCGCGGGGCTCCATCTATCATGGTCAAGTTACATGAATTATTTATAACGCTTTGTACGGATCCCCTCCCCGCCTACCCGAGCGCGCGACGTTTGTCGATTGCGATCGTAAAAGTTGGCGATGGTAAAAAGGGCAAAATGGGAAAATCGACGATAACGGTACCCCGCTTGCGTTGGACTCGCGCAAGCCCTCAGCCAATCTAATTTCTCCGCGGGATCTCATTGGTCGGATCAGTCGCGGACGATGATATTGGCGACCCGTATTAATTTGCATCGAATCGCATCTGGCGAAAGTGCAAACAGCCGTAACAATGCGTCGCCGCGATAAGGCGTAGTCGCCTCGCGTGGTCCTACCACCGTTGCATTGTGTTGCGCGCGTCGAGTGAATGGAATTAATATATCGCATTGTCTAGGTTAGAAGTAAACCCGCGCCTGCCCTGCCTCGAAATAGCTAATCGATCGACCGTCGTCTTCCTACACTGTTAACGCGATCGATCCGGGACTTTCTCCTTGTTGTACATTTATCTCGCTCCTCAAAGGCGTGCACAACGGCTATTACATCAAACGACCGTTGTTCCTCTTTTGTCCGGTTTCGTTGTTCAACAGCGTCTCGGGCTTTTGACAGAAATCGATTGGTTATCGATCGCGGTTTCGCGTTTATTGGAAAACGATTGCGGATTTCACTTTTCGCAGAGGAAAACGAAAGCTCCGTATTTACAATTTCATGTCGATTCGGCATTCAGATAGGATCGTCCGATGACGTTCGCTTTGCCGGCCGATCACGCACGTGAAAGTGTGTTATTAAAATTATCGCACGACGCGTTGCCCGGATGATGTAATTATGCGGTATAGATTGCGGATCGAAAAGGAGGGGCCTGGTCGAATGACTTCCTAGAGGCGCGTCTGTCACGACGCCTCGGGTCATCGCTGATCATTGCGAGCTGTTATCCAAAACTGACGGAAACCCGGGCTTGCAACACGATACCCTCGCGAAAAATAAATAAGAGAAATTTAGCTCTCAGCTACACGGCGCTTAATTGCGATTTTCCACTCGGATACCTTTTCGTTTGGGACTTTTACCGCGCCGTTAATGGGAACCGGCGTTTTTTTCCCCCTTTTTTCTTTTCTTTTTTTTGTCTTTTTTTTGTCGATTGCCATCAATATTTATTGCGCGGGACGCGATATTCGAAATTCGCCGAGGAAACATAAAATAACTGTAAATATAAAGACACATGTCGGATTGCGGGTTCATAAAAGCCGTACAACTTTGTTACCCTCCGGTGCTGGCTTAAAGGAAGATGTAAAGCATAATCCATAAAATTATAAGGGGTTTTTTATAGGTCCGGCGCGTTTAATATCGCGGCATTACACATTTGTAAAAATAACACGTTTAACCCTTAGCCTCCGGGGCCTTTATGGTTTCAAGTTATCGTGTTCAGCGGTCGTAAATGATGTTACAAAACTGTCTTGAGGTTTCATTTTCATGGCGGATAAAACGGAAATCATTACGTTTGACCAAGATATTTTCGCGCGAAAAAGAAATCGAGAGTATTACTGGTGCGTTGACCCGGTCGACCCGTCGATCGTGCCTTCTTAAGGGCCCTCGAACGAAATTTCAAAACAAGTCAAAATATGACGCGCGCGTGATAAATTGACGCCATGAATCGGTCATTTGTGGGACAAAGGCGTTGCTTGTTCGATTCGGCATTGATGACTTGGTAAAATTTGAACTATATTAATTTCTGTATTTATTCAATTCTTACGCGCAACTTATCGAGATGACTCGATATGTATAGTATGCGAGATAAATTCGTATCTCGCTCTCTGTTACATTATATCCGCGCTAGTGTATATTGTATAAAAAGACGACACATTTTGCAATTAATCATAATATCAAATTTGCAACATTCTAATCAATTGCAACGTAGCGCTGATCTCGAACGGCGAATTACGTTTTACTTAGTGCAATATTCGTATCGCAACAACTTGCGGTTTCTTTTTCTCGGTGTGCATCCAGATTACATATTTAAAATACGTATGTGAACTGGTAGTCGTATAAATATGGTTTTAGGAGTGCGTATTTAAGTGTATGTATTATTTATGCGATCAAAATTATCTAAGAATGCCGCGTCATTATTTAAGACAATTTTTGTCACATTATGCATGCGTACAAAAATTAAATTTTTTGTTACATTATCGTAGAAAAATATTCTATGCCCCGACTGGAATGAAAAAGGGATAGCAACATTCTATTATGACACTTATCGACAAAAAAAGTGTAATTTTCCTTGATACTTTATTATTTATTATAATGCAAGAATCATCTAGGATATATATTTTAACGGTTAAGGCGTTTTTAATATTTAACACGGTACGTTCAAATAAATTAATGACGGACATTTTTACTGTACGTTCCTTTTTGACACAAAAACTTTTTTAATGAAATACAATAAAGATACGAATAAGTATCGATGTTCGATTAACAGTTCATATGAAGTAAGACCCATACATTATTCAGAGTTAAAAATGACTCATGTCAATTTCAACAATAGCCGAAAATTTAAATTATTTATGCCGATTGGTCCCTGGGAACATGATTAATGTTAATGCTAATACGATGGATGTTAGTTAATATTACTAAATATTGTAGTTTTTATCCGAATTTTGACATTTTATTCATCAAAAGTTATATCATTTTATTCGTATTACTAATGTACTATTAAAAACTACTTTTCTAAAATATTCTTTAAAATGCATTAATTATGTGTACCATACATAAAATTGTACAATTCACACATAATATGTATTTAAGGGAAGTCCGGGCTAAGCGAATACCAAACGAACTCCCAAATTGTTCGTTTACCAGTTATTATAGCAACGTTCACCCGTTGCCCAGCAGGTGACGATTTACTTTTCCGCTCGAAAAATATTGATCTATCAAGGTGTTTTGCCACTAACTTATCAATTCAGTTAGAAGCAATTCTTTCGTGCAGAAGAATATACATTTTCACAGCCAACACAGATCCGCATTTAGATTAAAAATTCTATCAATATCACAAAATTCTAACTCACAACGTAACAATCTTGAAACTTCCAGTAATCCTTTTTCCATGCTTCTCCAAAGTATCATCGCACGCTCGCACGCTCACCGAGAGAAAACGAAATCTTGGCCAAAACGCAATAGCTTGCCCCCTTTCAATACCGCGGGGATTTCTCGGGGCAAATGATTACCGGAACCAGAACCATTTATCAAACGAAACACTAGCCGGGTGATTGACGCAATTCGACGATGCCCCAGACGTGGGTTCTCCGTCCCAGAGGGTACCACAATTTCGACATTCGCAGCGGGAAAAGTCCGTCGGACGGGTATTACCCGGCGCGGTCACGGCGGGGTCAATCATTAAGATCGGCCATTCGATAGACCTGGGCGAAGGTCGCGCGGTAACGTCGACCTACCAACCCGATCGGCTCGCGTAACTTTTTCTAGCGCGGGGTTACCGCAGTTGGGCCTCTGACAGTGAAAGCTGCTCCCCCCCCTCCCCGGGCATAATTTAGGTACGCCGATAAATCATTTCGCGGTGCCCCTTACGTCACGACGTCTACACGTAGGCGGGTACGACATCGTCGCCGAGATTGACGGGTGTCGATAAAGCTCACCGGCAAAGGATAACATAATTCAAACGCCACCTGAGGCCGCGAATCCAAATCAATTGAACTTGACTCGCGCCCGATACTCCGTCCGTTGTCCGAAGACAAATGAGCGCGTTTTGTCATCGTGCCGCGCGACAGTTATCCAACGGAAATATTCATCATCATCACGAAGCGATACGATGAATTATTATGCCGGGGCTAACGGGACGCGGCGTATATGGGCGCGACGTATGGACGAGCCTTTGATGGCTCATTGAGAAAAATTCTATTGTCGTTGGGGCTCGTACACGGGGCGACAGTTTCCATTTTAAAAGGATAAACGATTGGGACTATTAATGAAGCTTTATGTCAAAATATGTACAAGCGTGTGCTGTGCCCTTCGGATGGCTTTCGACATTTTTTTCTGTATAAACATTGATTAATAATCGAGTATTGGGACGATGCTGGTAAGCGTTGGGCAACCGTTGGCGAATGAACATTGGTTGAGTCCTTAAATGAAATACTAATAGACTAATTGAAATAGCATAGGAATGAATGCTGATATTGGCGATCGGTATTGATTTTGTATTGGCAATTTTTTTAATATCTAGGGAATCTATAAGGTTCTAGGTAGAATATAGGGTTAAATAAGGAAAAAAGGCTAACTCGGTCTGTTATTTTATAAAACTTAATTAGAAAATTTATATTACCATATTTTTTACATTAAAGAAAATTTATTACATATTACGAAAATCCTTTTTTATTGAAGTATTGAAAAAAAAGTATAATTTTGCTTTCTTTGTGTTCTACTTGTTAATCAAAGTAATTTACATTGAAATATTAATACTCCGAGTTAATCTAAATAAACACCTGTTTCTATCATCAATAGTGTTGTTCACTTACAGAACGTTATTTCTTTCTAACCGCACATTTGCATGTTTTCTATACACATGTTTACGAAATGATTCCCACTTTTTAAAAATTGACTTACATCCGTTATGTTTACAAGCAACTTTGAATAATGGGTCATTTTCAAAAAAACAAATTTTGTTAAATGCTTCATTAAATTTTTGTATATCAGTGCAGTAATAAAATTATAACCGTCAGGTTTTGATAGAGATCTAGGCAAAAATTAATCTTAATGTATTCTTTAATCAAGTAAACACGCACAAACAAGTGAATTTAATCCTGTGGGGTAATTCGATGAAATAATATGAAAAGGGAGATTTGACGATAAATGAAAGTATGGAAGGTTTGAGGGAGATTGTTTAGAATATAATGTTCTGCATTGTGATATTATTTTTTTCTTTTTCTTTCATTTTTTTCTTTGTAATGATTATTTTTTATGGTTGCGTGAAATAATGCAATCCGATTTTGTTCTTTATGTGTGATTTGTTAAGATTACGTGTTCTGCTTTGATGATTTATTGTTTATGAAGGAAATTTATAGTTGAGAGTTATAAGTTTGAATTTATAGATAGTTTTGGTATATTTCCATAGATGTGCTTTCATTTTACAGTAAGAAGAAATTTGACGAAAAAGTTCTAATGCATTATTTAAAAAAAATGTTCTTGTACAACAAAAATAAAAATTATAATTACATTGTAAGTATTAAAAAATAAAAACTTGTTTATTACAAAAAATGATATTTTTATGTTTAACTTTATAACGTAACGTTATAATTTTATTAATGTCTATGCGAAGATGATATGCCGAGTAAACTAAATGCTAAGGGTCGCAATTTAAATGGCAAGGGTTGCAATTTAAATGCCAACCTATAGCATTTAAAATGATAAAACTACTTTAATGGTCATGGTAATCGCGCTGCAACTTAAGTGGTAAATCGTGATCATTTGAAATGGTATATTAAATACTTTTTGGTAGCAAAGAATATTTTCACAGGGAAATTAAAAATAAATATATGCAATTTTATATAAAGTAAACGAAATGTACAAATACTTAAAAGTGACGTATTTTTGTTGAAAAAAAAGAAAATAAAAACAGTTAACAAGAGTACAAAACATGATATGTGAAATTATAAAAAAGAAATAAAAAATTTAACTTTGTTTAAATTAAATAACTTCAGTCATTACTAATACACTTTTTAATCGTGCTATTTATTTCCAATGTATGTTTTAAACAATTTTAAATAAGCAGCTTTTGTTTTATGGCAAACTTACTACTTATTAACTTTAAAACTTTTTAAGACTCTTTCAGCATATTCTCATTATATTTATTACACTAAATTATGAATAACATAAAACTTAAAAATATGCTTTCTTAATAAGGTAATCACTAAGTAACTAATAATACCGATTTGTATGTTTCGTGCAGAGAGAACAAAGGCAAACTTAAAGTTACTAAACATTTTGGTAATAGTACGTTAAGGCTTGCAATCACTGTAAAATAATCACATACCACTGATTTGAACTAATATATGTAGTAAAAATTAGGCAATTTTATAAAAAGATTACAAAATTTCATTAAAACAATAAATTTTTTATAACAATCCCGCGTGGAAAAAACATTGTGGCAGAGTCTATGGCAGCACTGTGGCCAAGACTGTGGGCTCCCACATGCCACAGTCTTAGCCACAGTGCTGCTATAGACTCTGCCACAATGTTTTTTCCACGCGGGATGGCAAGTGAATTATTGGCGAAGTAAAATAAGTATTCTGTTATCAAACAATTAAAAATTACACGTTTACAATAAATATGAATAAACGTATATTCTAATAGAAGAGAAATGGAAAATGAAAACGGAAATGGAAAGGGGAATAGAAAGATAAGTAAAAGTCGCGTTATTTAAAGCGCAATGTTGAATTGTTTATTTAACAGCTTGCCGTTTGTCAGAGGGACAATTAAAACTGAAATACTGAAACGAATAATGAGACGGCATTTAAAGCAGCAGACAAATAATGCTCTTGTCCAACACGCGGCGAATTGATCGACGAACGTGCAACAAGTGGCTACCGGACCCTGATTACCGCATCGCGCTGTTATTGAAATAGCATCTCCGAACGGCGCATTAAAACACTTTTATCTAGGTGCAATTTTCAGCCGACCTCGCCTCCGTTTTATGCAGTTATAAATTCATTTTGATTACAATGAATCACCCTCGCTAACCACCCGAACATTGTTAACGATTGTTTAAATGCCAAACGTTATTGTTTTTCGACGACCTAATGGCAGATTAAAGCACGATAATTTTCAATCAAGTAAATTTTATGTAGGTTTACGTAACGGCCCGAGGTTGAGCAAGGCCTGCTTAATTGCTTCGGTGTTTCATGTTAAGGTGATTTGTCAAGCGATGATTAATTTCGTAACTTTTTTCCTTTCTTCGAAACTCAAAATTCGACTCTTCTGCGAGTGCTCACTTAATTTCTCTTTTTTAATACGTTAATCAACGTTGAAGATATAACAATGATTTATAACGTAATTCGTAGTCCCACGAAAAAGATTTCTGTTCTTGTTTCAAAGATTAAAATAATAAGTATTTGGTGAAGCTTTCAAAGGAATGGTCTTCCTTCAGATCTTAAATCTGTTTAACTTTAACTTGCGTTCAAGTGAATTTTTAAAGCCAAAAATATACTGTTATAAAAAGGAATATACACGTTGAAAAGTAATGATTTCGAAATAAAAAAAAATCAATTTTTTAAACATCAGACTAGAATAAATATTTTTTTTTCAAAAAACTTTTCGACACTTAATATTTCTATGTATTTTATTATATTCAGTATCTCAATCAATAATATTTTTTATATTCAGAAAATTATACGGGACTATACAGAAACGGAAGAAATCTTAATTTTTTTTTTCTTTTTTCATCCATGTCTTTTATACAATATATAAATGTCAGAAGCTAAAGAAAATTTACTTAATCCAACTTGCACGAATGCAAACCCCAAAACTGACGCGGTACAAAAACTGAAAAGAACTAAAAAAAAGTATGAATTGTTAACTGTAATTAGACAAATTTCGAGAGCAGATCCCTGACATAATAAAACAAAATTATGCAAGTCACGAGGAATGAAAAATGTTGGAACGCTAAGATGTAGGAATAATTTCGTAACGGACAGTACGGGAGGCGTTTTCAAAAGGGAATATATCACGTTATGCACGATTCTCTTTCAATTATGTATCCCGATCTAGTTCCCCGCAATTAGCGAAGATAAAGTGATTCGTTATAGCGATTCAGCGCGCGGATCGTTCAGCTCGTGTAATAGTCCACAGAAACCTGCACGTTCCCGTGAAAACGATGCGGCCGCGCAATGTTTTCACTCGCGTTCGATCAACCATTTAATAACGTTTCTACGGGGATTTAATCGACCCCATAACGAAATGAAACGTAAATTAGCGCCGCTCAGTTGCTTAGTCCTCCCCACCCCCTCCCATCCCTCCCACGGTGCCCTCTTCTTCGCCCGATGCCATTCGTCTTCCTATCAACAGTATCTGCGTTTTGTTTTGCTCCAGCAGTCAACCTCGAACAAACTAGATTTAAATTGTATTTAGCCAAGTCTGTCGGAGGATTGATCTGTTGGAATTTCTGCATTTCTTCAGTTCTTATTACCGGTAACTTTTGTCTTGGCTCAAAGCTTCTTCTTTTTCGACCCTTTTTATTCCGATTAAATTTTTAATTTTTTGTCTTACGAGGAATAATTACTTATAACGGTTGTTTATCAATGTTAACTAGACAATTTATCTATCTGTATTATAGTTTTATAATATTTTAAATTATTTATTTAAATGGAACAAGATTTCTTTAAAACAGATAAATTGCTCTCCGGGTGTATCGAATAATTATATTTCAATTATATTGAATAAATAATTTATTGTTGTATTAAACGTGATAACAAAAAATTTAATTTTATATGTATGCATAAAACGTAAATAATTTTTTATCACGTTAATTAATTAGTGCAAGCACGTAAAACAGCACTTAATTACAATATTAAAATTGGCAGGCCACTGAAAATAATTCGCGCAGTATGCAAACGTGATACATCCGAAGGATAAGGGTTAAATTCAAATTGAGATGACATTACCACGAGCACCTTAAAGTCCAAATGGGTGTTCAAAAGCCGGTTCCCAAAATTTCATCTGATACAACAACGGTTTCGCCGCGGCGATAAATCAACGGAAATAATTGAGCCGGACTTATATTAATTGTCTGCGCCCACCGTTTCGTCGCCGATTATCTCGGAGACTCCCGAAATGCGCGGCTTTCCCCGGCACCGGCGACGAAATGACGAAATAAATGGCCGACTCGTTTGGTCGCGCGCGCGGCATAAAGCGCGATTAATCTTGGCCTTATCATCGCATTGGGTGAGAATAAAAGTCGGGCTTATACTTTTTTTTTTCTTTTTTTTTGCGATATGAGATCGCAACGGTGTGACTTTGTGAATAATTGGAGGACTCGGCCTGATGAATGGCAGCGCTTTTCCGAGCATGACCGTCCACCTTGATCTTCATCTTTATTAATAGTTGGCGTATTAATAGTGCCAACCGCGAGCCGAGCCGAGATCCCGAGACAGATACGTAAAAACGAACCTGTTGCTGGCTTTTTGCCGGGGCCCCGGAGACGGCTTCCAATTTAAGCATTAAGGATTAATTACAATCGCGGATTAAATCGCGCGCCACGGATGAAACGCCTCGTCGAGACCCACGAAAAACATCGAAATCACCGGCAACAGTTACCCGGGCCGTTTTCACTTTGGTTTCAAAATGTTCGTCCGCGGCTAATCCCTCGCAAGCGACGCACCGCGCCGCTGCATCGGCCTTTTTCCGGCCTCCTTTTTTTCCCCCCGCCGCCCCGACCGCAGAGTTTGAGCCGAGGTTGCGGCTTTGTTATGAAATACATTTGAAAGCGAGCGTCTGGAAAACCGACCGGAGATAAAGACATTTTTGCCACGAAAGCGTAATCGTAAAAATCGTTTTCGTAGACGTAATTTTTCGTCGCAATCTTATCGCGCCGGTGCCGGTGCCGGTGCCGGGGCGGCACGGTAAAAATGCTTTATCTTTAGCGCGCCGGCCATTCCGCTTATTAACATTCGAATTGCACCCGGCGCGCCATTTTTAACCGGCGTTTCAGATTCGAATTAATGATGAGGATGCGCGTCGGTGTGCGCATCATCGCCGCGCGAATTTTATGCTAACCGTATCGTCGACGATTTCGTGGCGCGGTGCGCACGGGCAGCGTTACTACTTGCGAACAAGTGCGCGTTTAAACGCGGCGTGTACGTAAGGCATCACTTGACTGAATACGTAAACATGTTTAAAATAAATGTTTATTGAGAGAAATTTGCAGCGTTAGAATAAGATGTGATTTACTTTGTCGTATGATTAATTAAAATTATAAAAAAAATTATGCTAAAGTAAAATAAAAGTTATAATGACTTAAAGAAAAATAAATGAATTAATTTTTTATAATAAGTTGAAATCCATCTCAAATGTCGATTTAAGAACATACTTATGATAAAATATAAAAAAAATGCTAAATATAAAGTATTTATTCAAATAATTTTGTAGGAATTTCAATAAATCTACAGGAATAAATACTTTAATTTAGCATTTATTTCATATCAAAGTTAAGTCTTTATGACAATGAATTGCACTAGTTAACTCTGCAACAAACATTAATTTTGTATTTATAATAACCGGAAATGTACTTAAAAATTAAGTTTACACCTCTATTCCGTCGTATTTTCTTTTCTTATTCTTTCTAGTCTCCTAAATAGACTTAGAAAGTTGACCAAGTCGTTGAAAAATATTATTTGATACTTAGAAATGGTAAATAGATGAAATTTTCAATAAATTATCTATAACATGATAGTGGGATCTACCTATAATTTTTAACGAATGATAATTTTACTAATATAGTAAATGTATGAAAAGGTTTTATGAAAAACAAAACTAAACTAATAAATTTAAAATCGTATATGAATTTTTATAATTCATTCAGAAATATCTTCAGCACAAGATACGGATGTTAATTTGTTGAATAACTTATTTCGGTGTGGATATTCTAATAGGACACCGTTAAAAAATCTGTTAGGTGACATGTAAACCTAAAAAAAACTGTTAAAATATTTCACGTTAGAAGTAAGGTAAAAGAGAAGCAAAATTTATACCGTTAAATGAGTTACATTATGCGACCAAAATATAATTATTTGTATTAAGTTATAATAATATTCTATTAAGTGTTATCAAGCGAAAAGGAAATGATAAAAATGTTCTTTAACATACTGTGGCTGCATATATTGATTTGTAAACAATATTTAATTATAAGTATTCTTATTAAATCTTTTACTTTCCACCCCCCACCTTCACATAGGACAATAAATCTCCATTAAACTTGCATCTACGCGTATAATAAGCGGTGAAAAAAAAAATAAATAAAAATTGAATTCTGAGCGGTATGCAAAAATTGGAAGAGTGACGAAAATTGAATTTGGCGTGCTATAAAAACGAGACGCTTGACAGTTATAATGCTACACCGTTCGCAATACTTATCGCGGTCGATATATGCATTACGACGGTAGTATATCAAGGATTGCACACAACGCACGCTGCAACAACCATCGATCCGCTAAGATTTACTGCCAATTATTTTTCTTCGTATGTGCCCGCGCTCTAGTAATCGATACGCTGATCGAATCGAAGTAGCAATATGACGCTTCCCTTGCAAAAGTCCGCGATACAGGACGGTCTCACTTTTACAGGTGTTCGCGTAATCTTCGGATTATATGGAGATGATCGGACTCGTTTGCGCAATAATTCATACCACGGAATTTTCTCAAAACAAAACGAGGGGTGCGTGTTATTGTCGGAATTAAAGTGCCTCAAAATTAATGCACATTTGCATCCTCAAGTTCGGGATTTATTGGCCGAGGTTTTCTCAACAAATTGC
Organism: Leptoteleia sp. ZL-2020; assembly: GCA_022817305.1. Lineage (NCBI taxonomy): Eukaryota > Metazoa > Arthropoda > Insecta > Hymenoptera > Scelionidae > Leptoteleia > Leptoteleia sp. ZL-2020. The sequence goes on along the minus strand of JABFPN010000010.1, from coordinate 15,598 downwards.
GCGCTGTTGATTTTGTAAAGCAAGCCAAATTTCGTAATTGAGCGAAATGAAATAAAAAGGGCGCTCGTGTAATTATGTATAAGTAGGTACGAGTAACTCGGATGCTTCACCGTGGGTGGATTTATGGGTATGTTTGATTTCAACTTTTTGTTTTACAGAGTATGTAAATCTGTCGGTAAAATTTATGCACTTTAAGAGAGTGCTTTCTATACGCACACATGGATAGAAATATATTTGACTATCGTTATGCGTTAATCATTGTTCAGAATTTTTAAATTATAGCGTAGTTACAGGCTTCGTTCGTGTCTGAAAATAATTTCAATTCCATAACATTAGTCCACATATGGCTTACTTATGAGTTTTGTGTCACGTACACGGTTAAACCTGTGACAAGGTCTCTATAAGTTTCTATATTCTTTCAGCCAGAGGTTTCGCCACATTCGTTTCAGTACTTCTCACATGTGGCTCAAGTCCAAATTAAAACTATTTTCTACAAAACCATCCTCCTTAACGCTCCATCTTAAATCAAATCCAACATTTTCTAATTACCTAAATCGAGGAGGAAAAAAAAAGAATCCAAAATCACTGAATCCCGCGGTAGTTCCATCTTGCCTTACTGAAAAGTAAAATCTTGAAAAAAAAGAAAAAAAATGAGAAGAAGATATGACGAGGTAAAAAAAAAAAGGGCGACAGCGTATTATATTGAGCAAGGCAAGCGCTCCATCGTCTTCGGCGCATTCCGCGTTTTCTCGTACAAGCAGTTAGGACGAAAATTACGACCGTGGGCCGGACACGCTGCCCGCGGGGCTTACCTTTGACCGGTCTTCGGACGAGGGAGTACGTGAAATGCAGATACGCGTCGCGACGTAAGATCGGCCATGGTAAAGAGACAAGGGACAAGGAACTGGTAGTAGAAACGAAGGTGGGACGAATAAAGAGGTGGGACGAGGAGGGCGCGAGAGCGAGACCGCCGGCGGGACGAGGACGGCGCGAAGGGGACGCCGAGGGAGGAACGGTCCAAGGTGGAGGTGGCGCGGGAGAGAAGGAACGAACGAACGCTGGGCGCCTCCTTGTCGTAGTTATATTTAGATTCGCGCTGGGTAAAAGGGAAAAGAAGAAAAAGGAGGCTCGCGCGCGCGCGCGCACACACATACACCGCGCGCGCGCGCGCGCGTCTTCGTGCTCCTTGTTTTATATCTGTCGGGCCGCGCGCTGGCGACTCCGGGCCCGGCCGGGGGAAGATCACGTTGCGGATCGCGTTCGCGTTTAGACGACCAATGACAAAGACCCCGATATCATCGGTTACGTAAAACGGAATTTCTTGCTTTTCGCTTCCCACGATTTCGCCAAGATCGGTGCGAGCGCGCGCAACCTTAAAAAAAAATACGTCGCTTTTGACTTTTAGGGCGCACCATTATGTACGAGATCGTCCCCGCCGCTGGTAACAACGCGACCGATCGCGTTGTACAATTCGCTTGTTTCCAATTATTTCCCGCCACGCAACGGATGTACCGCGCGGCCAAAGGTTTCGAAAATATGGGGACGAACGGAGCCGCGCGTCTATTTGCAATAAACTACGCTCGTTTGCTTATTCGGTGCACGCATGGGAGGACGCGATTTAGTAACAACGGACGAAACAAGGAAAGATCTTTGCGGGCAGAATGGAGGAGATGAATTTGTAATTTAATATGTTTGAGGAACATTTTTTATTTGCAAGTTGTCGTCAATTTCTTTATAAAAATGAAAATTACGGAAGAAGATTTGAACTTATGTATTACAATGGACTAAGTTTGCATTTCAATCACTGAAACATTTGATTGAATTATGTTTATTTTTAGAACAAAGAATATAAACATATACAAATTTGTTTCTTCTATAACGTTATTAAAGTTCGAAATTAATATATTATAATACATACGTTCGAATCTCCTTTGCCAACATTTTTTTAAATAAATCTTTTTGAATGTTTGTCAATAATTCATAAAATGCAATTATTACCAATCATGTATTTATAAAAATACCTCAATTTGCCAGAAAATATAAATTCCAATCATTTGTTGAAACGCCAATCCAGTTTCCCATTCGTAAAGCTATTTTGCGTTGCAAAATTTCGTCCCTTTTGTGCGTCTCTGACCCTTACGCGAGCACATAAGTGTCCGACGAAACCGAAAGAGAAAAAGATCGAGAAAGAGATACTCACGATCACCGGATAAATCTTGCGCAGCCTAAGGAGCATATTTTACGACCAAATCGATTATCCACGGACGTGCACACGAGAAAGTTCAGTAATGAACGCGTGGCGAACGGACTGCGCAAGGTCTTCCTTGGACTTGAACTGGATGCTGCACAGATCCGCGCGCATCGCCACTATGAAAAGTTCGTAGTCCTTCCATTGTATCTGTTTACTGATATCCGATTGTTTTAATAACCGCGAGGTTATTTTATTTAAAATACACAACAATTTGCAACGCGATATTTCAGATTGATTAATCATTATTGCACACAGGAATACCTGTGTACAAAAATTAAACTTTTTTTTTTTCATACATCCGATCTTTTTTTAAACCTTGAGATTCGAAATAACCTTGGTATTTGCGATAAATAATATTCAATTAATTATATCTCATTTGTTTATGTGAAATTAGACAAGAAATATGAAAATATTTTTTATACGAATACTTCCCAATTATGGGTATGATTTTTTTTAAATTATAAACATTCAATTGATTTACAAAAAGTTAAGGAAGATAAAAAGTGAGATAACAAAATATTATTTAACAAATAACACCGAATTTTTAAAGGTTAACTTCAAGCGAACTGAAATCCCACAGAATTAATCGTAACTTGACAAATTCTATTTGTGGATTGAAATATAAATTAAATAAGTGAAATGTTTGAGGGAAATTGCATTGGTGAAGGGAGGGGGGGGAGTTTCAATGAAATTTGTTTATAGCAAGTGGAAGCGTTCGAGAGATGGTCTGTACGAGCGCGCATGATGTTACGCGAGTGCATATGTATAGTATATAAGTATTACCTACGGTGGTACGACTGCTGCACAGTATAAGGTTGAGTCATGGGTTAAAAGAGCAAGGGAAGATTAACGGAATATAAAAATGATCGAACTCACGAAGTATAACTTATGACTGCGGTATCGCTGGTGCACGGTCTTTCGAGGGACCAAACACTTCGACTCAAACGTATTATGACTTTTTAATGGCTTCTTTATGCTAACGTATTCAATAGTTTAAACCATTAGTAACTGAATTGATATTATTGAAATTCGAAGTTTATAAATAGACTTATTAATAAATATCAATTCAATGGCATTAATTATTTTTCAAAATGTAAAAAGTAAATTCAGATGAAAGTCACGTTGAAAGTAATATATACTATAATAAAATATAGGAAAGTGGCATCAATTTTTATCAGATTTAGTTTTTAGTCCATACAATGAACAAGATGTTAAATAAAAAAAATATTTTCGTGTAAATATTGCTATAACGGTTTAGTCATTTTAATTGAAAGAAACGATATTATTTTCAATTTTATGTATGTGAAATATATGTAAAATAAATTGTATTTAAAATTTAATAAATATGACGAACTCGTTAAAATATTACTTTCCGCTAAAGTACTTCGCGTAATGACGAGTAAAATATCGATGAAATTTAAATTGATTTTACGATCTATTCAGAAACTAATTCAATTGAATTTGACGAACAACATTTTTACATCGAGGCGTTTCACTTTCTTGCGCATTAGCGGAGAAACGCTGAGTGAGCGTGTCAAGCAGATGATTTATGGAAATTGACACGCGAAACAGGTGGGTTCGCTCGCGAGCGATGACACTCGCAAAAATGGCACGGGTGTTTGCGCATTAATTGCGCGGGACGCGAGTACCGCGGAATCCAATTTTACCCGTCACCGAATCAACATAACTCGCGGTAAAATTATTGCTCGGCTAATTACACGAATCTGGAATTTAATAATTTCTGTTACCGTGACCGTAAGTCACGAAAAATGATAAATATGTTTCGCTTTCGTTTTCTTGTTAAATCGACCGAATTTAGGATTCCAAATGTCTCTAAATTACTTACATTAATTAATTTATTTATATGAGGAAGTCGAGTGTATATAAATAGAATATATAATAATAATAATAATAATAAAACCTATATGGACGATACCTGCGATAATTTTTTTTGAAATTCCATCCATCAATGTGTCAAATTACAGGTGATGGCATTTTACAGCTGATGTATATGCCTGTTTACATCTAACTATTTCTGTTTACCGAGAAAAGAGGTAATACAAATCACTAACATGTTAGCAAAGTGGTCACACACATGAAAAAAATTAAAAATTCCTGGGTGGCTTTTAAAAATATTAACTTCTTTAAATTAAAAATAAGGAAAAAGCTTCTAGCAGTAGATGACAAATACTTTGTTCGTCTGTTTTTAATAAAACAATTCCTACGACTCGGAAAAAATTGAGAGAATAAATTTCCGGTACCCCATACTTCAAGCGAAATAAATTGAAACGCAGCGAAACATTTTTGCAACTAACGAAATGTGACCTTGGATGCGACTAAAATTGCCAAACGGCAATGACGTCACTGATAATCGATCAATGATAGAATTTTTTCGCGAGCGGGGCAATCGCAATAAATCTGAACAATTTCATCTACGAACGAAATGTTAATGCGATCGAAGATAACGCAATGATCGATACGCGGGACATTTTTGCGCGGATAATCTCCGCTCGCGCAATTTAGTCACGTAATATGCCAAGTACGCGAATTGTCAACGGCGCGGCTCGTTGCCGTTGACAGCGACAAAGTTACACGCTGCATCGCTATAAGCTCGCAGCTATATATCTGCCGAGGCTTCCGTAAAAGCCGGGACGGGTCTGAGGCTGGGTTTTATATTTCTTTTGATGTGGCCAACGAAGGGGAAGAAAGCGGAAGAGAGCCTAGGATTTAACTACACCTGAGAGACGTGCAAGAAATCCCCGATACCTTAAGAATGTTGCGCGGGACGAGTCGTCAAAAATCGACCGACAGGCTTCGGTTGCGGCGACCGCATGTCGGAATTATGTCTCGCTTCTTCGTTCCCTCTTCCACGTTAGTTTAATTAATTAATATGTCGCGCGCTTGCGCGATGGCCATCCTGGAAATAAGAACCCGGCCCCGTTTTGTTCGCCGCGTCTAAGTGCATTTCACGTGTCTCGGAATTGTTTTTCGATCGTACCAAAGGGCATTTCATGACTCGAACATTTTCCGGAAAGATGAACCAATTACGCTGCGGCGGCAAAAAGTTCAAGTTCGATGAAATATTGAATTATTAATGTTCGCATGCTGATGTAAGTAACGTGCACATCAACATTGTTGGCAATTTGCAAGAATGTTGTATGGAAATGTTTCTTGTACAATTACCTTCGGTTTTTCATTGTATTATAATTACTTCTTTTTGTACTTGTAACTGAAATAATTATGCAAGTTTTTATACTAAACAATATTTTGTAATGTTAATTTGGAATGAAGATTTTGGAAATATTTGGTATATATGTGGTAAATAATAATAAAAAACAAAAATATAAGAAAAGTTACATAAAAATTGCAATGTAAACTCTTAAGTAAAAATTCCTTACAAAATTATTAATGATAAAAGTTATTAAATGATGAATGAAGTTGGAAGGTATAGTAATTCCTAATCCAACATTTCCCCCAACGCACGCAAGAGAAAAGGAAAAAAAAAAAAAGAAAAAACAACTCCTTCGGTGCACTGGCCACCCCTCCCCATATCAAATAAATACAATGGCCCCAATTAAGTAAGTTCAAGAATCGCCGTAAATAAATTCGAGACCTTTTTTTCCCCTCCCTCGGCAAGAAAAAGCGCGCGCGCCGCAGATGAGAGCCTCGTCACAAATCCCTCGGCCGGATCAAAAATTGCCGGAGCGCTCGTTACGGCGCGGGGTACCCACGGCGTCCTTAAAGGAAAAATTATTAGCGACAAAAGGTATCGACGCAGCGGCCGATCCTTGGACATTTCTTCGCCGCGGCCGGGTTTTAATTGTGGAAGCGACTCGCGCAGAAGCGCCGGTGCCGTTTTCTTCTGCTATGTAGGAAGCGCGTTGCGGTTTCACGGCGACGTTGATAAAGGGACAAAAAGCGAAATAAAGTGCGGAAAGAGCGCCGCGAATCCTTTTCATGCGGATATCATGACGAGAGGTATTAATCCATCGGCGGGACAAGAGGCAGGAGGAAACGATCGCGGCGACGAACAACCCCGTTCGAAGAAGTCCAAGACTGACGGCGCGCGGCGACTAAACGCGACACAAAGATGGAAAACTCATTCGACGCATATAAATTGCCGGGACAACATCATCTTCTGGCCGCTTAACGTTTACAAATTGCGGATTATTTACACGCGGAGATTTCATATTGATTTCAACGACAGGCGATTTGTTCGCGAGATATTGATCGATCGCGCTGTACATTAGTTGTGATTAATGAACATTTTTAAGCAACATCCTCGTACCTTTCCTCGTTCGATAAATAAGCCTCGCTTTTTTCTTTTCTTTTTTTGTCAGCACTGAGAAAAAAGTAGCAAGAGTACATTGCGCTTTAATTTAATGACGCGTTATTTGTAATTAGTTACACTGAAGAGGGACACGTTGTAGAAGTATAAATTAATTTAAATAAGTATAAAAAATAATGTTTTCTGAATCTTTGGAAACAAATCTTGATGTATATAAATGTAATTTCGCAATTATTCAATTTAACTAGTTCTCAGATATTCAAATTTTCAGATATTCAAAAATACTGCTTGGAAAAATGTACATATTATTGCTTTTAATATTGATCAAAAGATTTAATAATTATAAAAATTGTTATGAAATTAACGATCAATGTTATTAAATATATTGCTGTTTCAAAAACATTTAATAAAAAAAAAAATTTATTAAACGTATGAAAATTATTCAACGGGCAACTAATTATTTATTTTTTTTTTTCGTTAATATTCAGTCCGATGCGTTGGCATTCGATAAAGAGAAACTTGAAATAAAAGTGCACGATAAAAGGTATCATGCTGTGGCATAGAAATTGCTCGCGTATGAGTGGTTGCAAAGTAACGGCTCATTAATGAGACGTCGGGTGCACGTATCCACCCGCGTAAACATTCTTTCGTAGCGGCACCTACGCAGGTGCACGTGCATCCGCGCGAAACAACGCGAACGGAAGCGCGACTTTAGCCCGAATTATTCAGCAGCGGCTCTTTCGCGCTTCCGCAATCAGCATCGCGCGCGGAATAATAAAATTGCGCGGCTCGCAAACACGACAACGGATCGCATTTGCATTTTAAACGGGACACTTTGATGATACGTCAGAAGGCTCACGGGAATCTCTTTTTATTGTTCAGCCTTTCATAAGAAAAGTGAACATATATGTTTATTTCATTCGCGTTCCACGCTCTTTCATTCAGTTGTCCGAAAAGTAGTATTTTATTTGCTGATTTAACATTCATTCTATATGCAAATGTTTTTCCAAAAATTCATCTTATTTTTTTGAAAACAAAAAAGAACAGAAAAATTGAATTTTTATTAAATATTGAAAATTGCATATAAATTCAAAATTGATTCGCGCAGTACAATAATTTTCAACACAACTTTTATCTCAGTGCAAGGAAAATTTATTTTATTTTCTTTTTTTTTTGCTCGATTATTCCAACAACAAGTGCAAAAGGTGCACTTAGATAATGCGTTTGATTCTAATATCTGCAAAAATGTTTATATCGGCACATACATATACATCCGATGGATAAATAAATTATCAATCGAGTTACAATTATAAATAATGTAAAAGCAAATTTTTGCGGAGTAATCGTAAATAATCGATCATGGTAATTAACGGCCATTAGCGCTCATCAATAATCATCGCAAACCAGATCATTAATGAATCCATTTTGTGCTTGATAAATGACAAGTGTTAACGGATAAAATAATCACGGAGCCGCAGAGACATAAATAACGATGAGGCGCGGATGGAGAGAGCGGCAAGGGAGGGGGGCGGGGGGTAAGCAACATCTAATGTAATAAGCGTAATCATTAGACGCCGTGGCAATAAAATGCGATTTTTGTTCATCTCGTTGCGCGCCGTTTATGTTTTAATTACACCTCGCAGGTTATGGGATTTGCGAAAAATACACGCAGCGGCCCGGCAGTGCACGCGCAAGTGGTAACGGTTGACGTCGTCAGACACGCGAGAGCACGGTCTTTTTACTGCCCAAGTCACAGGCGTACGTTCGCGGTAGAAAAAAAAAAGGAGCCCGCAGAATGTCGCATTGTCCATTTTTCAATGACCGTTACTATTAGATGCGCGACATTCCGCCTTTTTCCTCCGCCGACTTCTCTACGGCAAATTACTCCGCATCCTTTGAAGATGTAAATTTTAAAATGTATTATATATATTTCAAAAAGTTTGTCGTTTAAAGAAATGTTAAAGAGATATATTTCAAAAAGTTTGTCGTTTAAAGAAATGTTAAAGAGATATATTTGTTTCCATTCCAAGATGACTTCTATCACTGTGAAATTTGATAATATTTGACTTTGTTTTGAAAGGATTATTATTTCTAATTCAGAAGGAACATTTAGGATTTACAAACTCTATTAAAAAGTTCTTTAAAAATGGATCTCTTTAGAAAATAAAATAGCTTTTGCTTTTTTTCTTTGAAATTCTAATAGATTAAAATGACATTTTTAACAGCAAAGTAACGAAAATGATTACTTTTAATAAAGACAAAATGACATAGTCAAATGGGAAATTTTAACGAACATCCGATATAATTAAGATGTATATTTTATAAGTTTATTTTGAATACGTTCAATCCAATAATCCGATGTAAAAAATGTTAATAATTTTACATTTTTAGTAATTGCACCAGTAAGTTAGAAATGGATTAAAAAGGAGGGACGAGTTGATAAACGTTTTGCAAAGATGTTAAATGTAAATTATTATGCGTAAAAATGTTGAACCAGATATAAATGATAAGCGGAGTAATTTTAAATTTGATAAATCGACAAGGAAACGGTGAAGAAAAAATATATATATGTGAACAGAATCACCTAGATAGGCGGCGTTATAAATATTAATTCGAATTAGTGAATGAATAAGACAGCCTCGTGTGAACATGACCCAAGTCGTTTATTGTTTATAATGCCGCAGTCGCGCACATAGAGAAACGTCTGCGCGTAAGCGCGGAAGGATCTATGGATCTTTCTTCCTGACATCTAACATGATTATGGAATTCTTGTCAAGAGAAATGCTTCCTCGTCTTTATCGGGGAAAAACGCGCATACGTGTTTTTCTTGCGCGCGCAAAAATTTCACATGTTCATATCTCATTCGAAATTTCATACAATGAACGATCACGATGGGAAAAATGTTACTGTTAAATTTATGTTTCTTTCGTTATCTCCGAGATATTTCAAAGAATCGAACAGGTTCCTCCGTGTTTTAAATGAAAAACGATGAAATATAGGTATTTTGTTATTTATTGCGCATTACTCGGCGTAATTATCTAATAACATCTGTTTTTAAATCGCCATCATAGATAATATTTTAGCACCATAAAATTATTAACATTCAAGGGTCGTTCGTTGCAATTTTTCAGCGGCGCTTATTTTTACTTTTGCTCGACTGACAAGTGAAAATTTTGTGCCGTTTAAATATTATTTAATTAAAGCCGAACCTCTTGATTTTTGAGCAGCTGATTTAAATACTCGACCAGAATGTCGAGTATCGTGTTCATTGAACCAAAAAAAAAAAAATGTTTCGTGGCAAAAAGAACCGCTTTATTGCCAAATTTTATCATGAAATTCATCAGGGTCGTCTCCACTTGAGCTCATATCTTAGGATCCATCGTTATTTTCGCCCTTCTGAACGAGGGTTTTGGTGTACATGGACCGGTCCGTACGAAAAAATGTGCAAAAAGTTCGAGTTGCAGTGCGGCTTTGAGTTGGGGCTGCATCCACGAAGTATGTATCAAATTTCTTCAATCTCAAGTGAGTTTATCGAAATTGAGGGATACGCCAAATATTTCATTATAAAAGTGATGGCGGGATACGTTATTAAAGGAACATTATCGTGAACATAAAATGATTTAATCTCTTCTTCGAGACGACGGGGTCATTGGCATTTTCAAATTTTACACACACAATGAGATACTTTTACTCACTTAGTTCATTATATTTATTTTTTTTTAATTATTATTTTTCAAGTTAAACAAACTTCCCTTTAATTGAATTAATTTTAATTTTACAAAAAATATTTAATTATTAGTGGATTTTAAATATTAAGATGTACCGAAGAATCAGCCACGTGTGGCTGATCCTGTGGCACTGAAATATACTTTATTCAAAATGAATAGTCAATTACTTTATTCGCTTCGTTTACAATCTGAATTATTAGTTTAACAACCAATTCCTTTCGTTAACAAATTTCTTTTTAAAACAAAATTTAATACGATTACATTATAACGAAACTTGCTGTGTTCTCCAAATAACTTTTACAACAGCGTAATGTAAATATTGCACATAAATTAACTTTATTCCTACTTTATAATACCTATAATTATTTTTGCTCATCTTTTTTCTTCCCCCCCCGTGTAATGTCTGTATACATTCCCATATTTATTTTATTTCTTGTCGCATATTTATTATCGATTATTTCTTACACACCAATTTCCATTTATTATGTCTTATATTATTTATTGTTACACGATTTAAGTTTGTATTCTGTCAAAAAGTTTTTTGTACGATAGGCGTAATATATTAATTTATTAAAATAGTTATCGATGTGTTTAATAAGAGAGTTATTTGAGAGTCTAGTTCGTTCTTTTACAATAACATTCGATATAAATATTTAAGATAACATCGACATGTATACGTTGCACGCTGTGTGCGTAAAAGTTACACTATGAGTAAACGCGCTTGTTCAATTAACATTATACTCGTTCACTTGCGTGAACATTGCTGCATTCAAATTTCGTGTGTGTTATGTTATATGAAACGCTGCGGTCATTAATAATTTGCGTCTTAATAGCTTCTCATAAAATAATTTAATACAACTAAGTGCGCGAGGGTGAAAGGGATAGAGTCGATGAAAAAATTCATCGACTAACTTTATAAACACTTGTAAGCTGCAGTCTGCAATATTTTCATAATGTTCAACGTAATCCAAGTAAAATGAAAGTGAACATTATTAGACTCTGTTAAAAATTAATTTTAGTCGAGTTAAATAATACGAAAAAGTATCAAACATTACCAGAAATATTCTTACACAGTGTATTTAATCATATCTGAGCAATTGGGTGTAAAATTATTCAGAATAATTTGTTCTATTAATTATAAAGAATTCAATTAATTTAAATCTTCTAAACATAGAGAACAAGTTACCAGCACATGTATAAAAATAAAATACATTAAAAAAATGAACTTTTCACAAAATTTTGTTTCGATGAGATATATTTATACTTTACTTTAAAACAAATTTTTCACGATTTTTTAAACAAACGAGAATTGGTTTGACTTTTAATCGTTCACTTTTAATTCGAGGAAATGAATTCAAAAGTATATATATTTTCGGTCGAGAAGAATAGTTGGGGCAGAATGAAAATTGTGGGGGTGGAGGGGGGAACGGGAATGTAGGATGGCGAGACTAAAGAGTCGAATATTTGAATGCAGATAACGTAAGAGGGCGACCATCATTCAAGCTGTCATTGGGCCCTCCCTCGGGCACTTAATTGGGCATACAAAGACGAAAATGGCGTAAGGCCCCTCGGGAGTCGATTGCGGTCATTGATGGTCATTCATGGTATTCATAACGCGTATTAATGTGCGATATGATGAGACGAAATGACGCGGCTGGCACACGGGTATTGGATGACTTGGCTCGGCCAGTCGGCTCTCGGCTCGCGCGGTTCCCCCCCTCGCGGCGAGAGGGCGCCCTTCCCACCGGCGCGAGAGGGCGCCCCACCATCGGGCCCATCGCCCGCTCGTACGACTTCGGCTCGGCTCGGTTCGACCTTGAACGAGTCCTGTATGGTCTATGCCACTGACACGGCCCAAGGACGTAGCTGGTACCGGCGTGCTGTTGTCCCGAAACGCGGTCGTGGAACTCGCGTTGGAAAGTGCTCGCCGATGGCAACATTGGCAACTCTTTTTCGTGCGGCCGTACACCAGTGGCGTACTATCCTCGCTCGCTTGTACTACGCCAAGGGCCCGCACCCGAATCGTCGCTCCGCGTCCACAACAATCGCCAATTTCCGGCCAACTTTTCGCAAATATAGGGAACCATTTTTTCCTCCCCACAATCTTCTTTAACTTTATTGGCCTGCCAAAAACAACGCACTGATAATGTTATGTTATATATGTTGTAAATTTTTCACAGCACTTTTGATAAGTATAACTGTGTATGATTGTACATTTTGAGTAGTTGATCGCGATACTTTTGTTATGTAGAGTTTTAAGGACTCGCCGCTGAAGATGGCGCTTTTGTTATTTATAAAGAACCGTGTTGACTTATTTAATTGGATATTTATTTGTTGGTAAATTTAATTTTTTTGAGATACGTTTAGTTATATAGTAATGTATAAAAAGTTTATTACGGTTAGAGGGAAATGTGATTAATATCAATTGGTTGAATATGTATTTGTAATCTAATAAGAATTCTGAAAAAAATATATATAAATTTTTTACTTCAAAGTAATCAAATTTTCTGTGATCCATTGAGTTTATTAAACTTAAAATTGTTAATTTTTATATTTTATTTACTTTAACATAATGTTATAATATAAAGTACTATAATTATTTGCGAATTGAATGAATCATGATCAATCGTATTACATATAAATAATCAATATCTTTTTTCTTTCTTTTTTTCAGCACTTGACGCGATACATCTAATTTACTAGAATTATGGTATTTTCCATTAAAACATTTCTTACGAGTTGAAAATGTACCAAATTACAGAAAATATAGAAACAACTTAATTTCGTTCATTTACTTTCAACGCAGCCAAGTCCACGTATTTAAAATTTATTACCAAACAAAAAAAAAGGAAAAAAAAAAGTTGAGCGCTCTTTCGAACAAACCTTCTCTTACAATGTTAAGACCACGATGCATTTAACACAAAAGCGCCTTTAAACTCCATTAAGACAGCGCAATAACTTATCGCTAAATTCGCAAATGATTATTCGTACCATAATTCCCGGCAACGTTATTATCGCCAACTAAGAGCTAATTAATTAAGCATAGAAAACTAAATTTCTCTATTGACGTAAAGTATCATTGGATGGTAAACGCTCGGAACGATAGTAACTCGAGGTTACGTTACAAGCAGCTGGCAACAGAGGCGAGTCCTCTTCCTCATATCGGCGAACGATTCCCTCCCTCCGAAAAATAAATCCGGCGCTCTCTCAGCACGCTTGATATATTTACGAAGCGGCGTATATGTATTCCGCATTATATGGGTGCCCCCGCGCGCACTGCGCATCGTTGCAGTATATAAAACAAATCTAAAGACGCGCCACATGCTGTGATATATCTGTTTTGAATTATAACGCCGCGCTCAAATTCTCCATCCGCTTCTTAATCTTTTCGCTTCCATAGATTTCACTTCATTAAACTAATTTCATCCGAATTTATGACGCCCGATTCAATTTATATACTCCGCCAAATTTATCGCCCCAACGAAAACTCGACTTTTGCATTTCGTTCATCCTTTAACCCTGCCCCGTTTTATTTCGTTAATTGTATATTGCTCGAGTTAAAAAAGGCGAATAAATTATGGTACTGTTTATCTTTTTCTTCTTTACGAAATAAGATAAAAGAAAGGAAAGTTGTTCCAGATTAAAGGCAGTAAAAAAATTTATTCCTAAAATACACTTTAAATTTTAAAGTTAATTAAGAAATAAATGAAAATATATTATTTATATTATTAAATATATATCTATTAAACAAAATGAAGATGAATTGAATAATTTGATTAGAACTATATTTAATAAAATCAGTTGAATAAATTAATTTAAACATTTGCAATAATTAAAACCGAGAAAGTGTGACGTAAGTTGTATAAAATTAATGAAAATTAATCACTTTCTTTAGCAATGCATATTTATTATTTAAATGTTCAAGTCTAATCTATCTTTATTATTATTATTATTATTATTATTATATTATAGGTCATAACATAATTTGTCAATTCATAAATTTTACTGTAAAAATGTGTAGTGACTGCTGAAATTTTTATTACACTTTTCCAGTTCTTTTATCCGCATAAATTAGGATCCAAATTTTAGATATCTTTATCATAATGTTTATTGTACACTTTTTTCCCCTACAATTTATATTGTAATTGTACACAAATTTGAATAGTTAAAAGTGTTAGATTGGCAGATTACCATGATCCGCTGCGCTTCGTTCACTCCAACGAGCATTATTTTTCGGGGACTCGCCGAAGAGTTGCGATAAGTGATTCACTTAGTTAAGATATTCAGTTATTTTACGCGTTAGAGTATATCTTGGTTCAGTAACTGTCAACTTAATGATGATGAAACGTTTTTGCGGCTATAAATCGGATTCGAGAAACGCATCGCGGCGATTCTCGGTGAATGAACCGAGATCACCGGAAATCGCGAGTTATCGAACACGAAGACTCAAACCAGCTTGCATTTAATTTGCTGACGACCGATAAACGCTACTCTTCCACTTTTATCGTCAGCTTGTGTTTCATACATCATTACGCGGATGGAATAATTAACGATTTCTTTCCTTTTAGTTAACGAATAATTACGCAATTATGAAATGTGTACTCCGCGGAGTCCTACAAAGTCTCTCGCCGTCGTTGCAAAAACCAAACATTATCCCAAAATAGCCGCGCGGTCTATAAATAGCACAACGGAACTCGCGAAGAGTCCGGTATTCTCGTCCTTTTTCAACTTTTAAACAGATAAAAACAGGTATACAGAAATCTGTACACCTTCCACTGTATCATTTGCCGCCAAGGCTTTAGTGCGATGAGCGGACGTTTTTAAAAATCGCCCTTATGCATGCTTCACTGAAAGGAAGTATTTTGTTTATAATCCTTTTTGTTTTTGCATGCGAATAACGTGTAATAACATTTTAATTGGAACGTTAACACGCGTTATGTAAATTTGCAGTATCTTTCACAGGTCATTTGTGACTCGTGGCTATCGCTGTAATTTTCCATGAGATACTTGTCAATTTCAGCGGGGCGAATGTATTTTTTCTGTTTCATTTTCATCGCGGGAACCATGGAGCGCTTCTAATTTTACGCACGAAATAATTCCGGTGTAAATAATGTTTGCGCGATATCTGTAATAGGGGCACTTTTATCGGTAAAACAAATAGCTCACAATGCAGCAAATTTGAATAATAACATGGGACGGTAATATGATGTAACCGAGTGAATAAACCGAAGATTACCGAACGGAATTGCGTCGAACGATAAACGGGTAGGGTGGGGTGGGGGCTTGCATACGAAATTAAAATTATATTCAGGTTTTTTTTTTTTTTTGTAC